>PVJD01014405.1:0-29270 GCA_004026545.1 Mormoops blainvillei
TGTAGGATTCCACTGATGAAATGTCCACAGAGATGGAAGGCCGATTGCTCGGAGGCTGGGAGGAGGGGAAACGGGGAGTGACGACTTAATGGGTACAAGGCTTGCTTCTGGAGTGATGAAAATGTTCTGTAGTTAGATGGTGGTGATGGTCATGCAACTTTGTGAATATACTGAACACCACTAAACTATGTACTTTAAAAGGATATATTTTGTATCAATTAATAAGCGGAAAGACTCACTGACAAATGCCATGGAACAGTCAGATTTTCAGGTTCTGGAAGCCAACTGTCCAGGCTCGGCGCCCGGCTTCAGACGGGAGCTGTGTGACCTCACACAAATTACTCGGCCTCTCTAGGCCTCTGTTTTCCTACCTGTAAATGGGGGTAATACCTGTGCCAACCGCCCCAGGGGGAAGACTGCTTTTGAGACTTCCACCATCCACCTTCCTTGCAGAACCTGTTTTTCATTTGGGGATCTTTGAGGTTCAGAGGACACTGACCATACCCTCTGGCTTCAGTGTGTCCAATTAGATTCTCCAGACCTGTGAAAGGAATGCCTGAACAAAGGTGCTTTCCTTCCCCCAAGCACGAACTAACAGCGCCTGCCGTCTGGAAGTGTGGCAGCCACCTTGGACCTCGGAGGCTGAGCAGTTTCAGGATGATGCCACCTGTAAGGAAAGTAGATTGGAGGGACTGAAAGAAACTGAGTCATCTCAGAGACACCACTGAGCCAATATGTTAAGTCTCAGCTAAAGTCACCCACCTTTTCAGTCACATGAGCCAAAGATGGCTCCTTCATGATTAAGCCAATTAATACCATCAGCATTTTTCTACGACTTAACAATCAAAGCATCACAACTGATTCAGCTATGTAAAGGCCTTCCTGGCACACAGCGAGTTCTCAAAATGGGAGCTACTGAGATTTTTTTCCCAGCTTCTCCTATACTATTCACTGGGGTCGGCGTTCCCCCAGATGCCTAGAAATGAACACTGTTGGCTTAGAAGTTGATAATTCAATCCCGTGTGACTGTGACAACTTCATCAAAGGCCCTAAAATCAGTGCGCACAACAAGCATGCCTCGGGTGGCGTACCGTGTGCTCAGACAGGACGAGGGAGGGAGGGGAAAGGGCCGAAGAGAAGAAAAGGGCACTGTGATCTATAAGCCAGCAGAGGTGTTTATAATCTAATCTGGAAGCCACGCTCAAGGTCCGCAAACAGTGAGGCATATATTTGCCTCGTTACATGACTTAAGCAATTCGATAGCCAAGGCCGAAAGAGTTCAAGGAAGACAAACATGAGAATCCCAGTGGCTTTCTGGTTTCTCCTGGCTCCCTCTGTTCCCACGCATGGGTCTACCCAGATCCAAACACACTCCCTCTGAAACTGCACTGCGGGGAAAGCATAAGAGAACCCAGCACCAGGCCTTCTTCCCACAAACCCCAAAAATAACATACACATTCCGTGTACGTGGCCAGAGACCCTGACACAACCTACAGGTCCCGCAAAACCGGCTAAACTACTCAAAGAATCCAGTCAATTTCTCTTCCGCCAATTTCTTTCCGTCTCCCCTCTTTTTCTCACTGTGCACTAGGAATGTGATGCATGAAATAATTATTCTTCAGAACCCAGGGGCCAGTGAGGAGTCACCAATCCAGAGAAACCATAATGTAAATGATGTGAAAAGAGATCAAGATACATAAATATTCATCTTTTTATTCCCTTGTGATGGGAACCAGATTTGTGGAGAGTTCACTGAGCTCCACCTCCTTCAACTTCCTCCGAGTGCTCACAGTCCGCATGTCGTCGTTCAGCCTGAACACACAACGCCCACGTGGGCTCTCGCCTCCGAAGACTGGCAGTTGCACAGGTACGTACATAAGTAACAATTCACCAACCCATACACTGAAGAACTGCATGCTCTGTATATATTTAGACCTCAACTTAAAAGATGAAAGTCAAGTTCCAGCCAAGTGGCTCAGTTGGCTGGAGCATCGCCCCATGCACCGAAGGAAGGCTGTGATCTGGTCTCGGTCAGGGGACGTACCTAGGTTTCAGGTCTGATCCCCAGCCGGGCTGTGTACAGGAGGCAACCAATCGATGCTTCTGTCTCACATCAATGTCTGTCTGTCTGTCCATCTCTCTCTCTCTCTCCCCCCACTTTCCTCTCTCTCTAAAATCAGTAAGCATAACCTTGCGTGAGAATAAAAATAATAATAATAAAAGTCAAAAGATTGGCAGGTTCCTTCTCATCCTTCGAGGCATGTTTCAAATGTGACATTCTTGACCTTCCCCTCTTCACCACCACCTCCTCCTCTTGCCACCCATGCCTCCCTGACACACTCCCAGCCCCAAAACAAAACAGTAAAGGCGAAGAGGCCCACTGTGGTCATTTGCTCCCAGGGAGATGAAGCTGGCGCTGATCAGCCCAGGTCCCCTGCACTGTGCAGAGACACACGATCGGTGCTCAAAGAATCATTTGAGAATAAATTACAAATGGTTTGGAATGCCTGACCATATGATGAGTCTGTATCTTCCACCTCCTGGGATGTCTCTGTGACCCCGGGGTGATTACTTAACCTCTCTGAGTCTTAGCTCCTAGCCAACACCTACCGTTCAGGGTTGCTGTGAGAATTTTACCAGTATAGATACAAAGTAGCCAGCTCCGACTATGACACATTGTAAGCTCTCAGTACATGACAGCTCCCCTGCCCCGACCTTCCCCCAAACACAGCACAGGGTTTAAAACTTCCCAGGAGGCCCAATAATCCCTGGTTGACTAGAACTAACCAGCCCCATCCCTGGGTGCTCTGTGTCTCTCTCCAACACACTCTGCACCCCGTTAAAAAACTCAAAGCCACCTGGCCCCAAACAAAGCTTTTGTCTAAAATCGCACCTCGTTGGGGTAACGAGTAGAGTAAGAAGGTCATGGATGCCTTTGGACCAACTGAGTGAGTTTGGCCACCAGAGGACCTTGCTTAGAGGAGGCGATTCCTTGCAGGCGGGCTCACAAGGTAGTGCCGGTGAGCACCAGGGGGTTCATCAGCAGTAAACAGCCGCTGCGATCCGCCTCTGTGCCGTTATCCCTGTGTGCATCAAAAACTGTGAAGGCTGTGTTCTCTGACAGGGTGTTTGTGTTTGAGCTAAAACTGCCTCCTCTGTCCAGTTTGCAGCAATTCGGTTCAGCACAGTGCAGTGAGGGACTTGGCTCCTCTCACGATGGCTGGTGGCTAGAACGACAAAGGCCCCTTCACACGGGGAATGACAGGAGGACATGGGGTGGGGCAGGGAAGAAAAGAACGAGTCTGTCATTTCATCAAACAGAGGTGAAGGCTGTCTGAAGACGGGAAGCTGCTGTCCAACACTTACACAGAGCAGACAAAATACTCTTTCTTCTGGAGAAGCTGGGCATGAGATGCTTCGGGACCCCATGCCAAGCCACTGGGAAATGGAGTGGGAGAGGCTACCTTTGCAGGCCACCCCTGGGCACACACACCCCGCCACTGCCCAGGCCTGGACGGGTGTCTCATTAGCCGAGAGCCTGGGAATGAGTGAAGGAGGCCTGCCAGGCTCAACCTCAGCAGACAAGAAAGATGTGCCCAAAATATAAGTCTAACCAGCGTGGAATATTACTCAGTTCATCAGCAAGAGTTTGTCAAATGCCCATTTGTCCATTCATTTATTTGCCCAGTGTCTACACAGTGCCCACCTCGAGTCACGCCACACACTTATGGCTCTGGGGATACAGAGGTAAATGAAGCTCGCAGTCCAAAGTGTGCTAAATCCAGAAGGATCCAGGGTTAGGAGCTTACAATCTAGCCAGACAGCTGAGCAAGCGAAGCAACGTGGAATTCTCCAGACCTTGGCCCTATACCCATATAACATAGAGCTTCGTGTAAGGCGAGCTCAACAGCGGACTTGGATACATCTACTTCCGTTAAATGGCATCATTCCACCTGGATTCACAATAAAAATGGCGGCCACTACCTGTTGAGTACCTCTCATGTAGCTAGGTAGAACTTTCTCTATGATCTGCATCCTACGGACAAGGGAAGCTGAGGCTTGGCGGAGGACAGACAACTTGCCCAAGGCCACACAGCCCATCCATGGAGCGGGTAAGAGCTAACTTCAGGTCCTTGGGCCCCAAGTCCCACACGCCTCCAACCTCACCACACAAAGAGAGGAAGGGGCACCCACATCTGTCCCTCTCCCAGCCCCAACTCTACCATGAGCTCAAGGACACACCGCCATGACTGATGACCCTGAGGTCCTCCTCGCAGCTTTGCGCGGTGGGCCGCAAGTTGCCAATGAGCAAAATATTTGCCTAACTGAGTAAATACGGCAGAATAAACCTGAGAAAAGAGGAGGTGAAAAGTGGGAAAGAAAGATGACCCAGAAGTCTTCCTGGAAGAGTTCAGTGAATTGAAGATGTTTTTGTTGCCTCACAACACATAGTCCCCACTGGAGGAAAAAGTCTGGGGACAAACATCAGATGTTATGTAAACCTTAAAACAGGCACCTGGCCCACCTCAGTGTATCAGAGCCGCACGTATCCCTAAATGGCAGAAACCGTCAATAAGAAACAAGCCAACCTAGGTGGGGAGGCTGAGGTTTGAGAAGGCCCTTGTTCTGGCCCGTACAGCTCAAAAGGCCCTCTGGTCCAGTCACAGCTCAGCAGGTCCCCGCAGGCAATTCCCAGGACAGGAAGGCTGGCCAGCACAGAAGACAGATGGACCCACCAGACTCAAAAGCATCTTCACAGACGCTCGGCCTTCTGGGAGAAGCACTGCCCAGGCCTTCCGTCCCTTCCCATCCCTTTTGTTCCCTCCGCTATTGTCTCCATCTGCCTGAGGCTGCGGAACGTGGGTGGTACAGAGCAGGACATTCAGGAGCAAAATCAAAGTTCTTACAAAAGCATGGGATTGTTGGAGCCAGGAGAGACCCTCAGGATCGTGTCATTCAATCCTTGTTTTTCAGGTGGGCAAACTGAGGCCCTTCAGAATGAGCCATTTTAAATAAAGTGAGGTCACTGTTGCTCCCAAAGTCTTCCTTTCCCCCTCACTCCCCTCTGTTTCCACACACCCTCCTCCTTCCTACAGGGGGTGGAGGTGGTATGGAGGTACGGAAGAGGAGGCACTTCTGAGCCCACTTTTCTTTTACCCTAAGCCCTGCCTCCTTATGTAGTGTCCCAAGGAGGAGTCACCACCCCAATGTGGACCCGTCTTGGCACCCCAGCCTGCCATACTGCCTCCTCCTCATCTCAGCACCTCCTCACCAAGGCTGCTGATGGAGCGAGAGGTCTAAAATAACAGTCAACCTCCCATAACAGAGCCATCTGCTGAGCACCTAAGAGAATCTGAGCGTTCACGGAGATCATCGCATTTAACCTGCAGAAAGACCCTACGTGGCAGGTATGTTCAGTATGCACGTTTTACCCACGAGGAAAGCGTGTGTGGCGAAGTTCAGTGAATTGTCCAAAACTGCCAAGCTAGTGCCAGGTAGAGCTGGGACTGAAGCTTTCCTGGGTCCAACTCCAAGCTAGGCCATAAAGTTCACAAGCCTGAACTGAGGAGGCCAAGGCCAGCATTCCAATGAGTGCTGCCCCCCTGCAGTGGGGATGGGGAGGGGAATTACACGTCTACTCCAACGCTGCCAAAATTCAAAGCATTTCTGGAACTTTCTTTGGAAATCGCCTACAAAGGCAATTTACACACCACCCAGAATTCATAATTCAGTACATCATAATTACACATTTGGGGGACCAGAAATACCTGACCCTCGCTGGCTTCCTCTCTTATTCATTACGCTTGCCGGAAAACTACCTCAGGAAGTTTCCTAAACTCAAACTAACTTCCAAATGCTGAAAGACGAAACCCCAGCAACATTCAGAAGGACGCACTGACGCTACCACAAGCCTGTTTCCATGGACAGACCCTCACTTTCCAAGGAAGGATGAAACCATTGGTTCTTTCAATCCCACACTTACTCAAAAGTCATTTTGTGATGCTGGACACTGTTGTGTAGGTTGACAGAGATAAACTTAAAAAGGTCCCTGTCCTCTTAGAGCCCTCAGCACAGGGACAATATTTCAGGCAATTTTGCAGAGGACCTCAGCTGCGCCAAGCACTACAGACGCAAAAATGGACCGCATGCAGCCCCAGACTGCAGGAACGCTACATTCCAGCAGGGGGCAGGCCTCCCAGCCACCCCTCTGGAAGCTGGGAGGACGAGAGTGAAGAGCTATGGAAGACAGAGTGGACTACCTTGGAGGTGGCTGTCCATGTTAGGAAGAATCATGGTCGACGGTCCACATCAGTAAGAGAGGCAGTCTCCCAAAGGTGACCAAAGTGAAATAACGATAATAACAAACACTTGTATAGCACTTTTTAAGTATCAGGTGCTACTCTAGGCAGTAACATATTATCTTCCCAACAACTCCATGAAGCGGATACTCTTACTAGTCCCACTTTCCAGGTGGGAGTAAACTGAGGCACGGAGAGGTTAGACAACTTGGCAAAGGTCGAAAAGCCGACAGGTGGCAGAACTATGATTTGAGCCCAAGCAGTCTGGCTCCAGAGGGCATGCTCGCGATAACTATACTGAACTAACTAGGAGAGATGGTGCCCATTTGGGCATGCAGTTTCTGGTCCACTGGGTTTTAGAAAAGCGGCCACATCACTCATGTTATTACTCACATTCGATCCGCTGTTGTCTCAGCAGGGAGCTCTTGGACGCGGCCTGCTAAAACATGATATCTGAACTGGGCAGAATGGGCTAAAGTGACATTTCGAAGGGTGATGCACTTCACCACAGGGAGGAAGGTGATGGGGCTGGGAACCAGCTTTCTGCCAGTTGCTCCCCGTTACGCCCTGAATGTACGAGGCAAAGAGCCACTCGAGGTAATATTCAAAGCAGGAGAGAACCGAGGGGCAGCGGATGCTTTCACCCTGAGCAACCCTGTCCATTAACCATGGTGGAGAATAAAGGACGGTGTTATCTGGCAACAGCCAAGACGCCTTTTTTCTCTTTGGAATGTGGAAAGGGGAGGCAATTAAGCTTCCTTGGTCCCTTCGTTCCTTAAGGTGTTTAGAAGCAGAGTCAAGCTGAAGGCAGGGACAGGAAAGGGGAGAGTTGAAGCCCAGCGCAGCACAGGAGGTGGCTACGTGGTAACACCTGCAGCCAGAAAATCCTGGGTTCTGCCACTTGCTAGCTCGGGCAGGCACCATAACCACCGCAAGCCTCAGTCCTCAGTTTCAGCTCATATAAAAAAGGGATAACAGTAGTAATACCTACCACACAGGCTTTTTGAGAGAATTAAGTGAGATAAAGCATGGAGAGTACTTAACACCACGAGTGACACCTACCAGCACCCAGTAAACAACCCCGTGTTATCACGGGGTCATGGTAATCAGTTACAGCAGAGCCAGCTGCGAACAGCAGAAGCCCACACCCTAGTTTTCCCCTAGCGTGGACTCGGGAGCCCTTTCTTCACTCTGGGTGTTCTCCAAATCCATTTCCCACACCTCCCGGGTGCACTACGACACTTCCCAGGATCCCTTGCAGTTCAAGAACCACTTGACTGAGTTCCAGTCAATGGACTGCGTGGGCAGAATTGACGTGAATGACTTCCAGGACTACTTCTACAAAAGCACACCTCGTGATCCTTACTTCTCATTCCCAATGTGTCGGCGGGGTGCAGAGGATTCAGCAGAGACCTTCAGAGCCCCCAGAAGATGGCAGGTCCACAGGTGTCAAGAGCCAAGGTCTCTGAGTGACTGCACGGAGCAGTCTCTCTCTCCATGGGACATCTCATCATCCAGGGCCTCTCCAGGTAGCCATACTTCTTATATATGCTGACTGGCTTCTCAAAAGCCAATGTTCCAAGAGACCAAGCAGGAAGCTGCAAGGGTTCTTCTGACCGAGGTTCAGAAATCACAGCATCTTCCCACCACATTCTGTTGGTTATGAGCTAGTCACAGCGCTGGCCCGGACTGCAAGGGGGGCCGACCCAAGAGCATGAATACCAGGCACCGTGGTTCACTGAGAACCATCTTTGAATACTAGCGACCACATCATTATCAATCCCCTTACTGCCCAATCTCTGGGACCACCTGGAGGAGGCACCTGAGATCAAAGAAGGAAAATGACTAGCCCTGTCCACAAGGAGCATCAGGTGACTAGGGCTCACATGGGACGAAGAGGACAAAAAGAGTGGGCAGTATCAGAGAAGAGAGCGAGACCTAACTCAGATGGGGGAAAAGACTTGGTGCTCAGGCCTGGGCACCTGCAGTGATGAACGGGCAGCTCCAGGGGAAAAAGAGCTCCTGATGGTGCCAGCTCGTCACCGGGCCCGTGAGCCGGCCCTAGGCACCGGGGCTCGGGAAGGGGCAGTGGATCGTGGATCTGTTTGCTCTGGCTCGACCTCCTCACCCGGAACCAGCAGGCACCATGGCAGGCAGAAAGGCCAGTTATGCAGCCACCCCCGCAGCGGCCTGCCAGCCTTGGGGCCCCGGCCTGGATGCCAGGCCTGGTAGTGAGACTGCTGTGGCCTGATCGCTGTTTTCCATACGGGCTTAGGATGCCCTGCTGACAAATACCTGGGGACAGCAGGGGTCATGGGAGGGAGCTAAAAATGGCACAAGTGGCAACAGACAGGCCTTTCTTAAATCCCCGGGGTCCTGCTGTTGCTCATCTGTGGGCCTTAAAGACACACGCATGCTGGCACCCAAGCGTCCTTCCTTCTCAAAGACCCATACTAAGAACGAGAGTGGGGGCCCGGGAGGCCCTCCTACGTAAGGTCAGAAGCTGCACAGTGGTCAGGAGTCACAGAAACGGCCTGTCCTGAGGGCTGGGCCTAGGAGCAGGCAAGTTGGGCCCACCGTCACACCCCCATATCCCCAGCGGGCTCTCGCTGGCCATCCCCTCGCTCACCGATTCACAGTGTTTTCCAGGTTTTCTGAATCTCAAGTTATTGATGTTCCTCTTACTTGTTTGGCCATAAAGAATTATGGGCCTCGCACTGTTTGTAATTTCTTGTGCGAGTGTATCAAACCAACCCAGCCAGATGCCCAGAAAAGCCACACATGGGGACATGTGTGCTGTGCACTGCACAATCCCAGGGGCATCATGCAGGACTACGGCGTGAATGGTCCACCTGGAATCATGCAAAGTGGCTCCTGCCGTTGCCAGGAAGGAAATGATGTCTTTCAGAACCTATTGCCCTGGGAAGAGGACAGCCATGCTAATAAGGATTCGTGGACTGATCAATTCATCTCCTGCCTCCAAATATGCCATGTGTGGTGTTTGGCAGGCATAAGGCCCCAGTGCCCAATGGTCTAGAAAGAAATCCATACTGTGATGCAATAATGTATTTCCAGGCCGTGGAGGTGGAGAAGGGCAAAAAATCGATCGAAGGCAAGGGAAGATTCATAATCACTGAATGAGTTACCACTACCTTCTTCTGAGTGTGTAAATTAAATTCCCTGCCCCACCAACACCTAAAATGCACTTTGTTTATAACAGATCAGGGAATTCAGATATATTTATTAGCTTTTCATAGAATTCCCATTCTTTTAACAACACAGGTCAAAGCCTGAGATATGAGCAAAGGGCATGTGGAAATAACAAGGCGCCGTTCTCCAACAGGACGGTGAGGGTCACAGTGTGATGATAAGACTTGGCTGGTGGGTGTCAGTCTTCCCCCACCCTCCAGGCTCTCTGGCTTGCGTGCACGCACACACACACTCTTCCCTCGAGCTTTTAAAAGTGCTTGAATTCTGCATCCTGCTCCTAATACCTTCCATGTATGTGTTAATGTTAAAAATGTGTTTATCAAGGTGCTTTTATCAAGGACACCAGTACTCAGAGAAATGCCCCAATACTGATTCTATGCCTCCACATACTCCCCAGGGATGTGGTACATCGTTCCTACGGTATAATAATGGATTATCTGCTGGGAGTCTCCTAGCAGCCCTCGAACTGTGCACTGAGCGGCCTGCACAGCTGCACACGGCACACCAGCCTACCAGGCAGAGAAAAGGGGACAGCCATTTCCCAGCAAGGGAACCAAGACTTAGAGAGACTACAAGGACCAGATAACATTTGGGGGTTGTCTTTATCCTGAGAGTCCGGAATTCTCTGACCTCGCCCACGGACTCTCACCTCTCAGCTGGGGGTGGTGCCTGACTCTTCGGTCCCATCTGTGTCCTCAGTTTCTCTCACTCTGTGCAGCGCTGAGCTGAGCAGGGCCAACCTACCGCACTACGGGACGTGTAATTCTAGGAATACAGTGCAGGGGTTAGACGCGTGGGCTCCACTCCCCGCCTGCCTGGGCTTCACCCTGGCTCTGCCCCTCTCTAGTGTGAGACCCTGGGTGAATTACCCTCTCCATGCCTCAGTTCCTAATGTGTAAGGTGAGAATGGTACTAGTACCTACTTCACTAGGCTGCTATGAGGACTGAATGAAATGACACATATAAAGAGCTTAGAAACCACCAGACACATAGCAGGCACTCGACACTTGTTATCCAAAAATAGAAGAATTTTATTCTCTATGCCTCAGTCTTCTAATCTGTGAAATGTGGATTACATAAGTGTCACTCCATAAAATTGTTCTTAAGGTTTAAATAACATCATAAACATGGGAGCTTAACACAACTTGATGCGCAGCAACTACTTGAAAATTTGATTACCTTTTTTTTCCGAAGAAAAAACTCCAGTCCACATAGAAAGACTTACCAAAACAAAACACCAGTAATGTCTGAGGAGGAAGACAAAAAAGGCTAAGGGAGACTGTTTGAGAATCAACTGCTGTTCCCTAAAGCAGGTGACAGACAGGAGATATTATAGATGAAAGTTCTTTGTTTTCCATTAATTCCCTCTGAGGTCAGGAAGTGCAGAAGAGCAGTGAGCAGGCGCTGGTGAACTAGGGACCGGAGAACAGCAATGCCTCCCTTGCCAGCTTCTCTTTTCACCATTAAAACCGTTTCAAAGCCCTGCCTGGCGTTTAAGTAGCACCATCCCCGGAGATGGCTGTTTCGGTTTCATTACAGTCTGTGTTCATAGCGTACAAATAGAAGCCTTCATGATTTTATTAGTTTCCATGCAACTCAGCAGAGATCTGCATGATAACATTTAAGCTCCTGATTTAAAGAAGAGGCCAATTAAAAACAGCATGCTTGCATGCTTGTCACTGGAAAATGAAAAGGTTCCCAGAGTTTTAAAACTCTCTGTCATATCTGGTTCATGGCCGTAAACGAACCATTCAGCACTTCAGATGCATTAACTACTGTCTAAATGTTTAGGTGATTTTTGTAGGAAATACTTGGAGGCTAGCTGCTCCCCCCAGAAGAGTTAAACCACAAGACAGAAAAAGCTAAGGAAGCATATTTTTCTGGGCTTCCCCAAGTCCTACCCAATCACCAGCTCACTCAGTAACACCCCAGAGCTACCTGGTACTCTGCGGACCTGAGGAGTATTAATGTAATGTATCTGTGACAAGTTAACATTTAATACATGGCCCCAGTAGCATAATCTAATTGTTGTTATGTAACCTAAGAGACTAGTTCTTCTGATTTGAGGGCAGGAATGTTTCCGAAGTTACTGACTACGTGGAGGTCATCCTTTCGGACACGCTCTCCGCGGCCACAGAAGCTGCGGTCGCCTTGGCCCTTCTTTTGGCAGAGCACCGGGGCTGAGAGGAGCATTCTCATTCCGGGCTGCTGCTGGGGCGGGTTAAGGAAAAGCATCAAAGTAAGTTGCTCTGCATGACTTTCTCTCTAATCAGATGTTTCTTTTCATGCCCAACCTCAAGGAAGCCAGCCCATCCTCGCACACTCTTTATAGTCCATAATCGAAGACGTTTTCAACTTTTCCTCCACATCAAAAAGTAAAATGTAAACCTCAATGATGGCGTGGCTGTATATCCTTGGAAGTAACAGCACGGTTACAAAAACCTATTTCTCAGGCTTTTTGTAAAGACAAGTCGGACGGTATTTCCAATGGGGTCTGTGTCCCCAGGTCATAACTCATAATGTGCCACCTCATCAAAGTCAGTAGTGAAGTTTTGGGGACATGTTCATCAAATTTCACATCCGTGACTTACAGTGGACCCACAACTGTTCCCTGAGCCCACTGCCTTGATTAATTTACTCTTGGGTTCTTTATTAGGTAAAAATGATAACTTTGAAATCAGATTTAAGAAATGGCTGTGTGTTGAAATGATTGAATCAGAGAGCATATTACTTATGAGAAAACTGGGGCCCAAAGACAATGACCAGACTATGACACTATAGCTGCTCATACATCAAAATAAAAAGTCCTTTCACTTCGCTCTGAGAATAAACGCCATTAAACCAGAGTCTATGGGCAGAGAGAGGGTTGTTCTGTCCGCTCTTCTGTTCCCGGCATGGATACCATCAACATCAAACAAGGCCAACCTGGGAACTTCTCACTGGACTGCCACTTGCCAATCCTTAGAGGAAGAACATTATCCGCCCCACCAACAAGTGTGAGCCCCGCGGTGACAAATGTGTACGGGAGGAAAATGTGCCCAAAGATAAAGGTGGTCATCTCGAGGAGGTGGGACTTCGAGGAATTATTTTCCCTTTCTCTTTCTTAAGTTGTGGCAAAATAGACAAAATTTACCATCTTAACCAATTTTAAGCGTACAGGTCAGTCGTATTAAGCATATTTGCATTGCTATGCAGAATTTTTTCACGTTCAAAACTGCTATTCTATACCATTAAACAACAGCTCCCCATTGCCCCCGCCCCTGGTAATCAGCGTTCTGCTTCCTATCTCTATAAATGTGGCCACTCAAGATTCCTCATCTAGATAGAATCATACAGTACTTGACCCTTTGTGTCTGGTTTATTTTCACTTAGTTTAATGTTTCCAAGGTTCAACCACATTGCAGCACGTGTCGATATCATCTTCCCTTTTCAACCTGAATAATATTCCCTTGCACATATATACCGCATCCATCAGTGGACACTTGGGTTGCTTCCATCTTTGGGCTATTATGAATAATGCTGCTGTGAACGTAGGTGTACAAATATCTTCTTTTGGATATGTGCCCAGAGTAGAACTTCTGGGTGGTAATTCTATTTTTAATTTTTTTGAGGAACCACCATACTGTTTCTCATAGAGGATGCATCATTTAACGTTTCCACCAACAGTGTACAATGTGTCCAAACCTCCACATCCTCCCCAACACTTGTTATTTTCTGGGTTTTGATACAGTAGCCATGCTAGTGGGTGTGAGGTGTCCTTTTTCTTAAAAAAAAAAAAAAAAAAGCCTCTCTGCACTGCCTACATTTTCTACAATGAAAGTTCTGTGCATTTAGGATTAAGGACAAATGTGTAAAATACTGAAGTCGAAAAAGAAATCTTAATGGGGAAAATAGGGTTGCAGAGGAACTTAAGAAAAGGATTTCTTTGTTTTTAAGACTGAGACGAGCCAGTGACTTCTCCTGTGGGTTCAGCTAGAGACACCATCACTGTACTCTTCAAGAATCCTCCCACTCGATAAGCAGTGGCTGCCACAATTCACTGGAGAAATGGTTGGAATTCACGGACAACTAAGACGATTCCTACAAGCACTGCAAGGAAGTGCTTTCATATGCACGAAGAAGAAAAACAATGTGTAAAGTTGTTGCCAGCTAAAGTTGGTCATGAAAATCCCCAGCACATGGATAAATCCTCTCCTCTTCCAGATCTTTCCTCCAAGCCTTAGAGCCCTTATCTCTGAGTTCTACATTTGATTATTGCCAGACGTCCACTTTTTCACCTCCCAGAGCCACAAAAGGGTTTACTTTCCGAAGTCACAAGTTCAAGCTGAAACTTCTAGTGAAGGGAAGTGAAATTCTGTTCCTGTATAACAAGCCCACAAAGTATATCCCAGGAAGCCTTAAGCCCCCAGTGTCTGGGCCCCAGGGCAACAGGCCCCACATGAGCAATTAATCAGATGGAACTTCTCACTGGAAAACCTAAAACCTTCCAAAAGCGAAGCCGCTCTTTCCGCTGGTCTTTCAATAATGCTTCACCTCCTTGGGGACTAAAAACAAAATCTATCCAATTATACATTTACCCAACCTCTAGAAGAAAAGTTGGGTAAAAGTATAAAAAAAAACTAGAAGTTCTAGTTTTCCTTGTGTGAACATCTCCCTCAACCCCTGCCTTCCCTCGCCTTCTCCTCTCATGTGTGTCCTCTTCTCCTTTCTAATTTTGTCCTGTTCAGCACAACGGGAAATGGCAGCAGTAGCATCTAGAAGCCCAAGAGAAGAGACAGGATGAGCAGTTGAGTGGTAGACAGTTAAACAGACATCAGCAGAGCAAGGACATGGTCCAAGGACAGAAGGTCAGCAGGGGAAGCCTCGGGTGCCTAGCAATGGGCAAAACTGGGAAAACAAGGACCTTGGCCCCAGCGTGACCTTTCCTCTCCTAGCATGTCATTGGTCATTCGGTTTAGACCCCTTACCCTTTCATAACACTGGTAATGCATGCGGTTAGGACCCTCACCTGACCTTTCTTCTCCTGCATGTCCCTAGTCATGTGGTAGGTTTCCTTAGCGGAGGGACAAGGGGCCGAAGAGTGGCATCATGTGAGTCCCATGCAGGGACCATTCCCTTAGGCATTCGCCGCTAGGGCTGATGTCTAGGCCTCAGTTGTGTTTCAGCCCCAGGCTCAGAAAAGCACCAAAACCAGGTTAAGTGATGTCATAGCTGACCTCAGGCCCAGCTACATTGACTAATAACCCCCTGCCCTAGCTCCAACCAATCAATAGAGACCATGACCCTGAAAGGACACACCTGAAAAGCTGATGAATATTCTAGTGAGATCCTGCCCTGGGACCTCTCCCTCCTACCCACCCTGCAGTCCATTACCTTTACCTTTCTTTCTCTTAAGCTCCAAGGGCCCTTCTTTTGCCTCTGTAACTTGTTTCCTGAGCCCCTTTCTTCTACAGCTCACTCCTTCTATCTTCAAGACTTTCTAAATAAACTTTCTCCTATAGTTTGAATCTTGACTCTGAATTCTTTCTTAGCCAGAGCTCAAGTACTGAGGTTGCTGAGTCAAGGGCCGGTCTGACTCCATGGGTCTAACACCTGGTGCCATTCTCACCACCAGCAGTTGGGCTGTAATAATCTTCAGTTCCGGGCAGCACCTATATTAAAATGATGCAAAAGAGGCTCAAGACTATTGTCTGTTCTCTCTGCTTTAGGAAGAGCCAATACATAAAAAGCAGAGCCCAACTCGGACTTCTTAACAAGGGATCCACACTGAACATCTGGATTCCTGGCATGGCCCCAAAATTACATCTGCTCTTCACCCAGCCCAGCACTAAACTGTAAAGGAAGATAAACTTTGAAAACACAGGGCGCGTGCCAATTATAAAGAGGCGATGTGATGGCCCAGGGGCAGCCCAAACCTCCACCCACGGCTTCTGACAAGACCAGACCGATTTCAAAGAACAAACCACGAGAACCAACAGTCAGGATGGGCCATTTTCCCAAAGCTTAAAGAACAAAGCAAAGGGATCCCTCAAGAGAAAAAGGACACTGGGAGTCATGAGAGAGTAAAAGGAAGTGTCCTGCAAAGGAGCAACACAAGTTTCGGGTGCTCCATGTCCCAGCAACACTGCTGACATCTAAATACCTCCCAGCTCGGGGCCTTCCTAGGCTGAACTTAGAATTTGAAATCTGTCCTCGACAGAGACTTCTTCCACATGTCCTGGAAATGAATCGAAGCAAAGAGGGGATAATGCAAGGAAAGGTCTTTCCATTCATTTCGGGGGGTTCCCCGAAAAATGGTGGCCGCAGGAGATCATGGATACCCTCGTCTCCTCTGGCGAAGGAACAGAGGGCTCCCAGCCCTGGGACTGGGGAAGAAGCAGGACCTGGGCCCCAAAGCCCCCTTCCACCACTATGACTTCGTAATTCCACAAGCTTCCAAACTGGCAAGATCAAGCCCCTGCTTGTTGTCCACTAACCTCCAAACTTCAGTCCGTCTGCTCCTAGACTTGGTAAGAATCACTAAGGAAGGAGGAGAATAAAGGAAAGGCTGAAGAGCAGAAGGAAGGAGAGAAGGAAGGAATACAACAGGCTTTCCTTATACGAAATTACCTTTGAAATACCCAGAGTGAAGGGGATTGGGTCCCTAAGAAAACCTGGGAGAGGGGCAATGAAACAGTATAAAGAATACAAAGTAACTAAGATGTTTATAATAACTTGGCTTTGGGCCATGGAAGGAAGCATTAGTCATACAGGTAATGAGATCTTATAGGGAGATGATTTGGAGGCTCGGCTTGACGATGTCAGGTATATCCATTCTGGACCTAGAATGTCAATTACATTTCCAAATTGGCAATTAGACATAATGTCCCAAAAAACAATCACCTAATAATGCCAAAAGCAAAGCAAATTTCATCCTGAAGCAGCCGTTCTTCTGAAGCTGTCCTTCCATCCCCTGCCTGACTCACGCACCTCACGAACAACTGCCACTCATGGACTGAATCCTGGTTACCCATTGGTCAGGGGGGGCTGGGCCACATGAATAATTAAAATCCAGGAATGACTCAAACATCATTTTGTCACCAAATCAACCCATCCCATTCACCCCGAGTTTCTCCATGGCATCTATCAAATTATCCCTCCACACACACACGCATACACACACACACAAAACCACCGCAAAATGTATTTTCACCTACAACAATAGCTAATCACTATGGAAAGGGACCTCCCAACACACATATGTGCTTGCATGTATACGACTCACTTCCTGCCCTCAAGGGGTTGGCAGACAACTCAGAGACCAGGCATGTGCATTCCCCATGAGACGGTAACTGGGTTTTTTCCCTCCCACCCTGTCAATTAAATGTCAGAACGGGGTCTTACATTTCCCCTAGCACCTAGCTTGGTACACAGTATGCACCTACTTTGCAATAAAAGCAAAAATAACAACCATAATGATCATAAGATTTGAGGACGTTACACTAAGCCCTTCTTCATTTGGGCTGCTGGAGATGCTCATGGGTCAAGTTTATTCCAGGTTCTTCCCTCCGGCAGTGGGATAACATAAAAAGCCTAACTCAAGGAAAAAGTCCCCAACAGTATGAGCTGCGAAAATCCTTGCTGCGGTAAGAGAAGGGGCTATTTCCAATTTCATCGGCTGGAATTCTTGAGAGGTGCCGCTGAAGGCCTGCCCAGCACAGTGCCACACGTCTCTCCCCACCCAGTGATCAGGTCTGGAGCCCAATCCTTTCAAGTTGGACCTCTGCTGGGAAGGCCCACCCAGGTCCCTATGGAAAATCAGGAGGGCAGTGCTGCTGTGCGCTGACTTCAAACACACCAGAAGGAGTGGTCCACAGCCGGCTTCCCAGAGCACCGCCACAGTGCAGCCCCGGGTACGCCACGCGCCTTTAATTTTGCAAGAAGGTGGTTTGGCTAGGTTGTCATTCTGAGCTTCAGAAAGCCTCTCCCTGTGCAGAAGGACCAACTGGCGCGAGACAGGCCACATGCCGAAGGGCGACACACGGACCACACCCTGTACATCTGTAGAACACTGCTCTGGCGACCACAGCCTAACCCCAAACCAACAGCACTGCGGGTTCCGTGGGAGCAGGCGCCCAACAATCAGCTTCAGCAGTTAAGCGCCCAGGCTGAACTGCTGCCACGCGGCTCACGCAGAGAGCCCGCACAGAGCTTCTGCGACCTGGCCGTCTTGGCACAGTGAAACTTCCTCTTCTTATCCCTTCCCATTCTGAAGAGTGCGGAGCTTCCCTATTTAAAAATAGGCCTGTGTTCTGGGAGGGACCCCCTGGAGGCCGAGGAATGTACCAGATCCTTGCTACTCCTGAGGTGGTCTGCAGGGCATGGGCACTGCCGGGGCCTTGTCAGAAATGCAGAATCTCAGGGCCCACTCTGGACTTTCTGAATCCAAATCTGTATTTTGATACTCGTCAGGCGATTGATTTGCACAGTAGGGCGTGAGAAGGCCCAGGATCAGATGGACTAGGGGCTCTATCCAGCCCTGGAGGCGGAGCTCTGATACCCCAACGGAAGATTCCTTGAGCCTTCTATCCAGAATGCTGGGACCCCCTGCCTCTGAGGGTGGGGCCCCTGAGTTTCTTTCTCCACCTGCCCAGGGCCAGGATTCCACCCACTCAGGAGGCACTTCAACAAAGGAGACACACTTTGCTCCCCACTGTGCACAGAATGGCTGTGGGATTTCAGAGGGCCTGCAGGAGGCTTGATCTTGCCTGACCCTCAGGTGCGACTCCATGAAGACCAGTGTTCTCAGCTGGGCCCCAGGCATCACAACACAGACAGAGCTCTTCTCACGGGAACCACAGAGGCAGCCCTCCCGGGGCTCCACAGCTCTGGAGGTCCAGGAAAGTGGGGTTGGCGGCTGCGATTCACAGGTTAGCACAACCGCCGCCGCTGTGAGCTGGGACACCCTGGGCTGCCCACTTTGGGAAGGAGGTCTTGGCACTGCCATCCAATGCCAACCTGGCTTCTCTTGCCCTGGTGAGGGGGTGGAGGGACAGAAAGAAAGCAACAAAGCAAGCATTCACTCCTGCTACCAGGCACCCAATGAATGTCCCCCATTCAGGAAAGAAGACAATGGTGAGGCAAAGAAAAGATCCACCTGGCCCTGCCCTTGCAATCCTTCCTGCCCTAGGCCAAATGCTAGGGCCGCCCTTCCTTTCTTCCTGATGCTTGTTTGGACAAGGCACCTGGGAACCTGGAAGCAGGGTCGGCCCGTGGCTTGCAGTCACTGTGCCCTCCTAGGAAGTGCCTCAAAATGGGGTTGTGGAGACTACCCACCCAATAGAGCTGTCCTCTATTACAATCCCCCAATGTGCAGATGAGGAAACTGAGGCACGAAGCAGTAGAGTCTTTGCCCAAGGTCACAAGCTGACAGTTAGGTACTGCACGGCAGGCTTGATATCTAGGCAAGGCTGCTCTAAGTGAGCACAGGCCCGAGCAGTTTAACCGACTTCTCTGCTGCAGGATTCCCCCGAGCCTGGGACTTTCCAAGGGGCCACTCAGGAAAGCCATGACTATTAATTTTTTTCACAAGGTAACTTCAAGGGCAAGTGCTCCACAGAACACCCCTTGGGAAACACTAAAACTGATCCAGGAAGACAGCATCCTATTAAAAAACTGTTACATTATTGGGGGAAAACAGATCTGTGAGCTCCAGACTGGGGTTAACAGGGATGGAATTTGTTCCTTCTCAAGGAAAGGTGGACAGCAACACATGACCAACGAACCTTTCATTTCTGATAGGTCTACAGCTCCCGGACCCCACAATGTCAATGCTCATCCAGGCACTTCCGCACCATAAAGCACTAGCCTCCCTGCCACGCCCTCATCCACAGAGCCTTCCTTGGCTGTCCCTCCCCAACCTGCCGGCCTTGCAACAGCCGACAGCCATGAGCCAAAATCTCAGCCTGACTCTAACCAACTGTTAGACAGTAGACTTCAGGCTCTCAAAAGTTCTATTTGCCGCAGTCTGTGCCCTACAGGAGCCAAAAGTTAAGGGATCAAGGGGAAATAAACTGACCACTTTGTGGAGCGACACGGTAGCTCCCATTTACAGGAGACCAGCATTTGCTGGGTGCCATGTGCCCATGACTGCCACTCCTTCTAAGAGTCCTACAAAGCAAGCATCGCTATGCTCTTTTTACAGAAAAAGAAATCAAGGTCTGACAGAGGTGCCAAAGGTGCCCTGCTAATAAATGTCAGATCACAATTTGCACTTGGGTCTGATTGCAGAGTCTCTACTCAAGTGTGTGTTTCCATAAAGGAGTGCGAGGCATGAGAAGCAAAAGCTGTCTGGATAAGGGAAGGTCAACCGGAGTGGGACCTGAGAACTTCTCCAAGGCCTAAGCGGTCTCACCAAAAAGGAGTATCTGAAGGTCGTCCAATGAGGCTGATCCCCAGGATAAGATGAGGCACCTGGGCCAACGTGGCATCCGGAATTCAGAGGCCCTGAAGCTCTGGCCCTGATTGGATGCATCAGACCAGACCCTGGGTAATTACCAGGCTGTAATGGGATCTGATATTTCTATTAGTCACGAGCCTGGCAGAGAAAACGTGTTGTTTTTTCAGACACAGCCATGGAGACAATACCTCAATAATTCATTACATGCAGACCAGCCTCGATCAAGCCCAAACTTCTACAGGAAGGACAGCTCTAGCTCAGAGCAGGCCTGAGCGCATGCCCGGCCCAGGCAGGCCCCCCGGCAAACCACAGCTCCCCAGGAAGTCAGCCTCAGCTTCCCCAGACTAACGGAAAGAAAAGGAAACTGTGTGCTGAATGAGGAGCAGGAGATGGAAAGAAAGACACACAAGGGCTCGGAAGCTGCATTCCTAAAGGAATCGCTGCACCACTGCAAAACCCATTCTGAGCTGCAAACTTTACCCAGGGCCTCCCAACTCCTTCCACTTCCTGACATGGAATTAGAGCACAGGAAGGGCCAGGAGAACACACAGAATTCAATCTCCACATCTTAAACACAAGAAAAGAGAGACCAGAGAGGTTAAATGACTTCTTCAAGGTCACAGCCTTATTCAGGCTGCCGGAGCAGCTCCCTGTACACTACAGTCTGCTAATGGATTGGACCTCAAACTGTCACGGCCTAGTGAAGAGAGCTCTGATGAAACTCAACAGAGAAAACAATGTGACAGAGTGCAGCGAAGAACACAGCACTGAACGACAGTGTCCAGGTTCTCAACAGGGGGAAACAGTGATTCGTTTTCTTCTTTATTTCCTAAAAAGAAAAACCCACAGACAATTCTTTGCAAAAATAATAGAGTCATTCACCACTTGGGATTCAGAGGCCAAAGGTATTAATGATGTACCCACAGTCCCAGGTTCCTCTGAGCAAAAATGATGGTGCAGTCCCAGAGACCAAATGCTTGTGATTCCACATCTGAAACTCATCTCCCATGGAATTGCTGATGCTAAAAAGACCAGCCTTCCACTGGACCCCAGCTCCTGGTCAAACCATCTTGGGTCTGCGTGAAGGTGAGGATGAACACATCTGAGAGCCAGGAGAATTCTGTGGAAAAGCAGCCTAGGGTTGCTTGGGAAACCCAGCAGGAAAATAATTAATCCAAGTTCAAGCCCAATGTATTCTTTTGTACAACATCTCAACAACTACTAAATACCTGGAAAGCAAAAAGAATGAAGGGCAGAAAAACCATGACTGCAACAGACATCAGGGTAGAAAGAATAGCTTATAAAAGGCCTAAGTTATTATCATTGGGTGTAATGAACTGGCTATACTAGGTTTCATTGAGCAAATCAAGGGGAGGATTTTAAGAGATCTGGGCATCATTTAAAATGAACTCCAATGGTATCAAAAGTGCCCTGATCTTGTGCTACATGACCTCATGTCTGGGGGCACCGACTGCAGGCATCTCTGATTTTGTGTAGAAACTTTCAGTTATGTCAACTCAGGAGATCTTGAAGCTACAAAATACAGCCTAATACATACGGGTTGTTTTATTTCTCTAATGACAGCTGCCAAAAACCTATTTTCTTGAGAAAACTGACAGAAGTTATGCTTGGTCATCACTCAGGAAAGAGATTCTTTCTGTGAACGATGTGATCAGCATTTCATCACAGGCACTGCAGTGGCTTTGAGGTACCCCCTGGAGTCAAAAGACCTTGGAGACTTTAAAACCCCAAGATCACAGAAACATTCAAACTCATTTTGAATAGTTGCAAAAAAAGTTTTCATTATAATCAACATTGTCCAGTTCCTTATGGATAAGGAGGCTGTTAAAAAGTTCACCCAAATCACTCCGTCTAGAGAACGTTTTAGAACAACCATGAGCTATCTTCCCCCTCGGGGCAGACACTGAACCTCAGCAAAGGAAAATAAACTTCAGGGTTGAAGGCTCTCCCGGAGGTGGAGGAGAGGAAATGGGTGGGTAAGAAGGCTCTAGGAGTAGGCGGTTGTTAAAAGGAGGGCAATGCTAGGGGCGTAGTCTCAGGGTCTCATGCTTAGGATTTTGCTTCATCTGATGGCTACTCCGGAATGTAGGAGGCCTTCCACCTGGACAAGTAGGGAGAAACCTCTCCTGAGAAGGTAACTCCAAACAAAACAGGCTGGCCCAACATCTGGAGGCTTCTGGAGAGGTGGGAGAAGAGGAAGAGAGTGTTGGCTTTTATTTTTCTCCCTTATTTCCAACACACCAGTATTTCCCCAAACACAAATGTGCTGCCACAAAACACACCTGAGCTCCAGCACCCAACAGGATGTATAATTAATGATCAGGAGAGCAAGGTTCAGCTCACCCCTGTGTTACCCATAGCCCCTGGTCTCCCTACTTCTTCCTGGAGCAAGCAGCAAAGGAGCCTGCGACAAGTGGCTGTGCCCTGTGGAAGTTCGAAGGGTCCTAGGATTAACTTTGCCAGAAAAGGTGTGTACATTCCGAGGGCGACGTGCCCTTGCACTGTTCCTCTATGCCTCTTGATCTCCCCTCCATCTGAAAATGTTGGCACTGGGAAGACCCCTAGGATGAGAACTACTCAAACAGAAGGCATCTCGGGTCGCTCTTTTTTTCCAGCTCTTTCTTTTATATTAGGCAGTTTTTTATGTCGCCCCCCACCTTCAGCCAATGGGGGGACAAGGGGGACGTCTGTAGCGACCCAGCGACAGACCAGGAAGTCAGCCTAGCAACCATACGTAAAAGTGTAGTGAGCCTGGGTGCTGGTGGGCGTCTCTGCGCCAGGAATAGCTTAACCCAACATCCAGCCACCTCAGAAAGCGTCGGAGAGGAGGGCTCCGCGAGAAACCGCGGCCTCCGCCGGCCCTCAGGCGGACCTCTCGCTCCAGCCTCCACGTTGCTAGTGGCATTTCCAGGGACCTAAAGGGGATGGCATGGGGGCGAGAATACAGATGCCCCAAAACTTGGGACGGGGGTATGTTCCAGAAGAATATCTAAAGGATGAAAAGTGCGGTGACATCAGATCACCTCGCTACACTCCTAAAGTGGCAACCGCCCTGGGTTACCTCCAAAACTGGGGTGCATCTCCCCAACTTTCTCTCGCCCCCTCACGTTCCCCCACTTCCTGCTGGTCACGTTCCTCCCCAGGGATTCCCTAGTCCAAAAGGTTTTCTCCTTTGCCCAAAGGATTTTCCTTTTCTCTGACTCCACGAACTCATCTCCCCAACAGGTTTCTAAAGTGCGGGCTGTTGTGCTCCCCTTTGCCCACCGCAAGGAACCGAGCCTCGGGAGGTGAGCCGTGCGGAACACGCACCCAGCGGCCCCCAGCTTCCTCGTTGCCGGTGGGGTTGGCTCTCCCTACCTACACTACAGCGCCCGAGCGGCGCGCGTCCCGCACCCTAGCCGCAACCGCAAACAACCCTACAATAAACAAGGGAACGGGATTGGGCGTCCGCGTCCCGGAGCGCGCCGGTTGGGGGCAACTCCTCACCTCCCGCGCGCCGCCCGGTGCCCCAATCCGAGGGCGCAGGGAGAGCCGAGGGAAGGGAAAGAGGCGAGGGGAAGGCAGGTGGGGATGAAGGGAGGCGGGCGCTGTGAGGACCGAGGAGGTGGGCTGCTGGGGACGCCGCCGAAAAGCGCCGGGGCTGGTGCAGGGGGCGGGCGCCCAGAGCGCGCCTTACCTTCGTCTTGCCCCCGCAGTGGCAGCAAACGGTCCACAGGTACTTGAGCGTCCGCCAGAGCAGGATGATGAAGAGGCCCCCGAAGAAAGTCACCATGGAGGAGGCCAGGAAAGCCCACCACATGCGTTGGCCCCGGCTGTCGCACGGCACCTCCATGGTCACCGGGATGATGAGCGCATCCATCTTGGGCTCGTGGACCGAGGACGAGGAGGAAGAAGAGGAGGATGAAGAGGAGGAGGAAGAGGAGGAGGAGGAGGAGGACGCGTCTAGGCTGAGATGGTTCGCGTGGATATTGCTACTCATTCTAAGACTGCTGCCTCCGCCTCCGCCGCCGCCGCTGGTGCTGCCACCGCCGCTGCCGCCACCATTTGCCATAGCTAGCAACGGGCAGCCGGCGCAGGGGCTCGGGGGAGCTCCTCCCGCCGCCAGCGCCGCCCCAAGCACCCATCCACAGCCATATTGCTGCTCCTGCTGCCGCCGCCGCCGCGGAGCGCGGGGAGGGGGCGGGGAGGCGCCTGGGCTCGGGGCGCTGTGCGCGACCTGGCGGGGTGCGCGGAGATATATACAGCCAGCCGCGCCGTCCGCCCTCCCCCCGGCCGCCGGCCCGCCCGCCCCGGGGGGGAGGAGGATGGAGCGCGGGGGCAGCTCCCCCTCCTCCGCCCGAGCCCCACTTGCCCGGAGCCGCGCTGGCCCCGAGCGCGGAGAGTCAGGGGACGCCGCGGGACGCCCGCGCCCGGGGTCTGCACCGCCCCCGGGCCCGCCCTGGCTCTGTGCGCGGGCCCGGGTGCCCTCAGCTCGGCGCGGCGCCGTCTGCCGTGCGACACGCTTGAGAGCTGCGCTCCGGCCGGGGACCTCCTCCCCACGCGCAGCTCGAGCCGCCGACGAGCCCCTTTTGGCTTATTAGGAGGAAACTCGTTAATAATGTATAACCAGTACCCTCCGCCCGGAAGCCCCCGCACCAGCCCTCCTCCCCCAGATGCGCTCGGCTCCGGCTCCCCGCCCCTGTGCGCACTGGGCCGCGGCAGGTTCACCGCGTCCAGTCGCCGGACGCCGCCGCCGCTAGCCCTTGCTCCCTAAGCGCGTCGCCACGCCACTGAGCCTCCTCGGCCTCCGCGCGTTATTCCTCCTCGCCTTTTCCGGCTCCTCCTCGTCCCCGTTCTCGCCGCCCGATCATCTTCGGCGCGCGCCCCGCGCTCCCCGCGGCCGCCAGCAGTAGCAGCTGCAGCAACTGGAGCGGGCGCGGGCTCAGGCCACCCGAGGCGGGAGGGAAGGAGGCTCGCAGCGCTGGCTCGCCTAGACTCAGGGCTGGGCAGCGGGGAGGCTGACCCCTCGTTGGCGGCCAGGCACGCACCCTTGACCCCCCAGTGCGCGAGGTAGGGCGCCCCAAACCCAGGCACAGGACTCTGCAACTCTCCAATGTGCTGCGTCCCCAGCAGAGCTCCCTGGGGGTGGTCCCGAAAAGGATGGCTGGGCCCCCATGGAAGGCTATTTTTCCCAAAGGTAAACAGTTGGAGAAGGGAGGAGTGACCAGCTGTGGACTCGATTCCACAAGCCTGACGCCTCAGGACCCTCGAGCGTGGGGAGTGAGGGGACCGTTCCTCAAGATATGCACTCTGGTTCGTCCCCTACGGATCCTTAGTTCTCTCCTCCGTCCCCCCTTCCTAGGTGCTCCAGCGCCTGTGCTTGGCTAGAAGGCAGGGTCATCCGGTAGGCCTTGACACCAGCAGGTGGTTTTTCTGCCTTTTCCTCCTGAAGCGACAAAGGCTGCCTAAGAAAGTAGACAGGGAGGGGCAGTGGAGGACTTGGCCTCCCGGGTGTTACAGGCTCCAATAGGCAGTAGAGTTCCCTGAAGTCGCTTTCTTTTACCCAGCTTTAGGCTCCATCATGTGAGGACGGCAGCTAGGAGAAGGGTGGCTCCAAGGCTCCATTTAAGCCCACATTTCCCCCCATTTAGGGTCTCCCCTCCCCCCCCAAAGATGAAGGAGTCTGGGCTTATTCAGCAGCCGCTATCCCTTTACCAGAAGGGGGAATCCCCCTTCCGGTATTCTCAGAAGCTTTGCTCCCCTGTGCTACCAGCTGAGCCACCGGCTTTTCCGGTGCTAAGCAAAAGGAAGATGATCGCACTGTCCCCTCATTGCCTACAGTGGTTCCCCCATAATTTCCAGCTCATTAGTTTAAGCCTAATTGGAATTCTCAGGGTCCTTCCAGCCCTTCCAGTGATGAGGGCCAAGTTAGCATCCTTCACTGCATAGGCTAATGCTGTTTCTGCCTAAGCCAGAGCTCAGCCTCTCCCCTCGCCCCTGGGGGCCTGGGATGCAGGAGAGGACCCAGAGGCCAAGCTGGGCAGAAAAACTGAGGGGGTGCCTTCAGCCTGTCCTGCTTCATTAACATGATTGGGTTCAGGACACATATCCATCAGAAAAGAGTCAAGGTCAAAGGACAAAATGGAATGATACAGAGTTGAGTGTTACTCTAAAGCAGTATGTAAAACAGAGCTACAGACAGTATTTTCCAGAAAGTAAAATTATCATCTTTTTGGTCCCTCCGTCCTTGTCTTCCATGTTCAGCAGCCCCCTGAAGGCATCCCCGCCAAATCAGTCCCACGTGTGCAAAGGCCCTGGGTCTTTCCAGCACTGGGGAGGATGGGGGGGGGGGGCGACCAGTCATCTCCAGAAGTGCTATGGAGATGTGCAAGAAGATGACTGTGACCTTGAGGTTCCTTGATTTATTAGCCTTCTAAATAGCTGTACTTTGCTGCCTTTTAGCCTTGATATATGTCAGAAAAGTTGAGGACTTTCCTTAAATCAAGTCCAGGATTTGAAATTTAAAAACAAAACACCCATAACATAAAAACAGCAGCTAAGGATAGGGCAGTTTTTCACCCATGGGGGATCTAAAACCCCATAATACACTCCCTCCCTGACAAAATTGAGGTTTACAAACCAACACATGCCCTCCAGGCTTTCCTGGACCCCCCTCACAACCTGGGTTCTCCCAAAGTGCCCAAAACACCCGTCTCGGGCTGTTATCAACAGGCCACTGGCTGCTGTGATTCTGTCACCCCAAATGCTGAATCCCCAGCTGTGTTTCCTCCTCCACCATCACCTTCATCTCCTTATCCTTCCAGAGAGTGCTGGGAGGCCAGCAGACATCATCCTTCACCCTTTATCACCCCGCCCATGCTGACCGAAGCTTTAGCAACTTCTGTGTTATCAAAACCTAGGCTTAGCTGACATTCATCAGAGACCCTTGCCATCAAAGTCAATGTCCTTCCATTCTTTCAATCTCCAGTCCTTCACTGGTAAGCACCAAATGAGACAGCGCCACCATCCACCACCGTCCCCCAGAAATAGACCTCATCGGGCCTTTGACCAGCTCTCTCCTGCTACTTCCTTCTTGTCCACAAACTTCTGCTTCAGGTGTAGGAAACCTGGCTCCTGGCCTCACCAGCGGAGGAAGAGTTTCTGCACAGGCAGGATGGAACTTAAAAGCAACCTAGGTAACTTTCATTCATTGTGTTTCCATGTTTGTAAATAGGAATAAAAACAGAAACTGGCCCATCTACCTTAAAGGTCACTTGTAAGGATGAAAGGAGGCACAGATTTTGTCTGGAACTACCGTGACCCAACCACAGACAGACGAACGGACCCGGTCGTCTCACCCACAAGCCAGTCCTTATGGGTGCACGCACCGCTCGCTGAGGGAGCTGCTGCAGGCGGGACTGTTGCTCCCTGTCCCCACTTTGCTGTTCTGCATCCCCAAGAGCCCCTCCACTACCGCTGCAGTGAGAACTGATGTCAGTCACTCTGCCCTCTGCTGCAGCTATCACACTACTGCCCACAGGGCTCCACAGATGCCCATGCGTGGGCAGTCTCCAGGGCGGGGCAGAGCCATCCCAGCTGAATGGACCCTGTGAACCCTGACGCACTTGCGTGCTCATCGCCTTCCCGCTGCCTGAGACAGCTCTGGACATGTGAAAAGTATGGAGAAGCACCTATGAACAGCCCAGTGCATTTCACCTCTTGTAAGTGTGTCTACAGACTGGGAATTAAGGGTCACTGCCCAAGAAAATGAAGGCCTAAACTAAAGTAGAAATTTCAACGTCCTCTGTTCTGAAAACAATATGGGCCACTTATTTATTTCTAACTACATTTATAAATGTCTCAGAGAGGAGGTCAGCCGCTTTATCATGTGAACATGTGCCTGTGGCAGCTTTCAGAACAAACCAGGTTTCCAGGTTCTAAAGACTTCTAATCCGAACAATCCCAACTGATTTAAAAGAAAGAAATAAAAGTCCATAAACATACAAACTAAAAAAGCAGAGTCATTAAAGTAATAACCAAGAAGAACAAAGAAGCTTATTTAATTAAATGTCAGCCCAGCATCATAATTAATGTACACCGAATTTCACTTATCTGGAGCCTGGACCCAGTTCCAACACTCCTGGCATAAATCTTAGTGATTTTGCTGTGGAGAAGCCAACTGGACTCTAAGTGATGTAGCGCCCTCTGGTGACTCTTCCTGGCACACCATTAATTTATGAATGTCTTAAAAAGGAGTTAAGTTGGAAATTTGATAGGAAAATTCCGAAGAGGAAACTCCTGTTGTAAAAATCGGAAACCACAGTAATATTAATTACCCATTTGTCAATCCCACCAACATATAAATTGCTGTGATCAAGGCAGCTAACAGGGCTAACATCGTTACCATGATTTCGTGTCCTATCTCCTAAGCTGTAACTACCATTGATAACTTAACACTCCTTAATTACCATTTTATGTTATCTTTTAAATGGCTACTAGATCTCTTTCCTTTTTTACTTTCTTTAGACTTCATAATCTCTTTGTGATGTAAGAAAAGGCGATAGCTATTCTTCTATTTTATAGGTAAGGAAACTAAGGCTTCGATCTGTGAAGCTACTTGGCATGACAAGAGACTATAAAACTTTGGAGCAACTTATTTCTTTGTGACTTGTAATGGTGGGGGAACACTACAGTGGCCCAATCCTTGAAACCAAGCATGAAAGCCCGTGAGTGCCAGCAGGGAGCCTTGGATCCTAGGACAGAGAAAGGAGCTCACAGAGCAAGCTTTCGGAGGTTTTTATTATAAACATTTATTTCATATTTATTTCTGCCTATGAGAATAATCCAGACTCATAATGAATTTGGAAAATAAAAGTTTCATAAGTGAATATAAAGATTCTCTAGAATCCTTCCACCCACAGATAACTATTACTAATATTTTCATATATTTCTTTCACACTTTTTTCTTGGGTGTATATCATCTCAAAATTAGAGGTAGATTGAACATCTCATTTTTATCCTATTTTTCTTTAACCTTAAATTGTAAACATTTTCTCCATGTCATTAAATATCATGAAAAACACTTGTTTAAAAATAACTGAGTATTCCATTAGATAGTATACTACTGACATTTAGGTTATTCTGAAATTTAACGTCTTTCTAAATAACTCCTAAAAGTATGTGTAAGTGATTAATAGTTGAGACAATGTCCTGAACAAGGTTTCCACTGATACTCTGACATACTCGCCCCGGTACCTGTTTTCCAGAAAGGGTGCACGTGTGAGCCAACCTGGCTGTGGGATACCTCCCAGCCTTGCCCCAAA
>PVJD01014406.1:0-29267 GCA_004026545.1 Mormoops blainvillei
AGAAAAGGGAAGGGAAGGGGAGGGAAGGGGAGGGAAGGGGAGGGAAGGGGAGAGAGGAGAGGGAAAAGAAGAAAGCATTTATCTGGTTCCACCAATTATACAGTTTTAATTTTTCCCCTTCTTTTCAATATTAACAATAATAAAGCAAGTTCCTAAACTTGGAATTAATTATGCAAATATTCTGTACTGCTTTTGTTTAAAAATTTTTAGCAGCTGCCAGTAGGACATCAGACTACAAGTGCATCAGGTGTGTATTATTGTACCCAGCTGAATAGCTGCAGCACTTCTATTTAATTCCATGTTATACTTAGCCTCCCCATAACAATAGTGGTTCTTGTGTAAACTTTCCATGATGTGCTCTCTAGAAGCCTTTGCCAATAGTGATAAAGAATGCATGAAGAATTAAGAAACCACAGAGATCTCAAAAATTTCATTCTAGGCAATGGTTTCTCAAATTCTCTTTCATCAGACAGTGGTCCTAGAGACCAAATTATCTTATTGTCAGGTTGAGGGGTGGGCGGGGTTTGGAGCTGTAAAATGGGTAAAGTGGTGGACAAAGAAGAAAAAGCAAGAGACTCAAACGCAGCAGTCCATATCTCAGACGGTTACTCCCTAGATGATAAAGTCGCCAATGTTACCCACTAATCATTAAACACTTTCACTGCAGACTATGCTGCTGAAAAAATACGGCACAAACCCTGCACACTTAGAGCCAAATATCTGGTTGGAAAGGTGTTATTATTAACATGGAAGAAATGATCTCAGAACATGTACTCTAATGGCAACCAGGATGCACAAAGGTGGGACAGCATTGTGGGCACAGACAATTTTAATTAGGCCCTTGAACAGTAATTACCATGTTAGTGTGAAGAAAAGAGTGACTTAGAGTTCTTGCAAGTCTTGCTCCAAGTCAAGTGGCTACTCTGTGGAACCATAAACCTAGAGCCCAGACTTTAAAGACATAAGGAAATACTTCATCACCTCAGAAATATGTGAAATTTGAGGCCATCTTGTTAATATGTCTTAGCTTTATTTGGAAAATAAGTGATATGTGAGGGAACAATGGCAAAAAAGTTTATATTATGACTTCTAAAGTGAAAGGACCAAAAAAGAGAGGGCTAGGCCATCATTTCCACACGCTATGCCAGGTAGAAGGAGATGGTTCATTTGTTGGACACCTGCTAAGCGATAGGTCATATCTAAGCACTTTTCTTGAAATAGCTAGTTTTTATTCCCTCCTAACAACCATCCAAGATAATTACACAGCTAGGATGTACCTAAGTCAGAATACCAGTCCCCACAGCCCAAGTAAACCCCTTCTAGAACCGTCTTGTCAGGACCACACTCCTGCCCGTTGACATTAGAGCTGCCCAGTAGAACTAAACAGTAGAGTAAATTAACTGAAGGTACACTTAGTCGATCTTCAAGCTGGCCCAGCTGTGGATACATGGAAATGCCAATATGTAAGTGAACAATTTAGCCAAAACCACAAAATTCTATTAGTCCTATTAACTCCATTAAATTATGGAATATAAGATTCACTATGCACACATATACATGGATAGACACAGGCCACACACCCTGGCACACACACACACTCATATACCCCACATATAACCTACTACCTGCCACCACCATACCACACCACATCATACATACAGAAACACACAAAATCCTTTGATTCTCACTTTTCTCCCCCAAACAGTTCAGCTCCAGGTACATCATCAAGGACAAAGCTGCATTACTGAATTCAGCAACTGATGCAGTTTAGCCTGAGTCCCTTGAAGGGGTCTCGAGCCTCAGAGATTAACTACTTACTGGTAACTGACCCCACCAGCCTCTTAATGCTAGAGATGTGGTGCCCACGAAAATATTACCAGGTTTCCCATGGTTGTTTATACAAGCACAAAATAATAAAATGCAGTCAGATATCAAAAAGACCAGGAGAACGTGGGACACTGGACCCAGGTGACAGGTCCTCCCCTCACTCCCACGGGGGTTGCCGTGTTTTCCCAGCGTCTGGCAAGGCAACAGGTGAGTGATCATGGGCCCTGAGATAGGCCTAACCTTGCAGGCGAGAGCAGTTATGGAAGGATTTGGGGGAATTTGATAGGAGAACCATGGACCAGTAAATTCCTATGTGCTGGTCACACCTGAGATCTAGCCAACCTGTGCCTCAAACCTCAGACCAACCTGGCAGGACACTGACTGAGCATGTGGAATTGAGATCCCAGCCCTCCCGGTTCCCCCAACACACCACAAAATAAACAATTAGTATACTTCTGGTTGCTTCAGACTTTTGATCGTTTCCCCTCTGGCCTTAAACAGGTTTCTTCATTTATAAAAACAGGTACTAAATCTAAGTGTGAGTTTCAGGCACGATCTTTTTATTGCATTATTTGCACTATCAGGTGTCATCTCGTTCTGTAGGAGGCTCCCTTTGCCCTTTACATGCACACACGCTCTGTCTCTTGCCCCTCAAGGGCTCATTTGCAGAGATACTTTCGTCACCTGTTGGAATCTGAAATTTAAAAAGGTCTCTGAGATTTTAGAAAGGACACTAGAGATAGGAAAGAGAGAACTTGCGCACATCTGTCTGGGGACAGGCTCTGGGGATATGGGAACCCTGTATCCCTGAGCTGGAAGCTTGGCCTGGATCTCCCTGTCTCTTATCACTGACTTGAATCGCTAAGTCTCTGATCACTGTGGAAAGCAGCAGTGTTTCTACCTTCTGTGGTCACCCAGAATGCCTTGGGAGGAATTCTACATCATTTTCTGTTGAGAATTATAGCACTAATGTAGAAGCAGGAAAATTCATGTTTAAAATATTCTCACAACAAAATTGGAATTTTGCTTCAGTGTTTGCTTTGGTGTTTCCAAATTTCTACTGACTCGAATTATAAACTAAATAAAGATTGTTTTAGAACGTTCTATCCCTGAGTGACGAGTCTTTCCCTTTCTGTCCTACTACTTACTCTGTGTGTACGTGCACGTGTGTTGGGGGCGGGGAGTGACGCGGGGGCTGGGGGTGGTGCAGGTGGCGAGTTGTGGCGCTGATGCTGAGTGAAAATTAAATAGGCTGACCCTGGCTGGTGTGGCTCTGTTGGTCCAAGCATTGTCCCAGGTAAACCAAAAGGTGGCAGGTTTGATTTCCGGTCAAGACACATGCCTAGGTTGCAGGTGTGGTCCCAGGATGGAGTGCATGTGAGAGGCAACCAATTGATGTTTTGCTCTCACATCAATGTTTCTCTTCCTTTCTCTCTGTCTCCCTCCCCCTCTCTCTAAAAATCAATAAGCATGTCCTCAGGTGAGAATAATAAAATTTTTTTTAAGTTAGAAAATTAAATAGCCTAACGAATTACTCTTTGTTAAAATGTCTAAGGTCTCTACCAGGTAATATCCATTTTCATAGACATCTCTAGAGGCAGTGCCATATCTGAAATAAATGATGCTAAAGATCATACTATCGTGGGCCAGCAGGGGAGAAATTTAGGACCTTTGTAGTGTACTTCAAACCCTTCCACAAAGATGGCAACATATTGCCTATGGATTAGCCAACTGTGGGGAAAAGCTTCATTAATCTCTGTGTTGAAAGCTTGTTTAAAAAAAAAAAAAATCACTGAGTATTTAAATTATTCATTCCACTGAATGCTAAGTAAGAGGAAATCAACCTACTTTTTATGGCCTTTGCTTCTGATTTGCATCAGAGGCTGTAAGTTTCAAGCCCTGCAGACTCTAACTGAGGCTATACCTGGCCGTTTACTCATCTCCTGGGTAATGTGATCCAATCTGGGCAGTGGTTGTTTACAACTGGTCCTTTGTGAGTAGCTAAAAGAGAGATGATGGACCTAGATCACTAAAATGGGCAATCAGCAGGCTCCAGGAAGAAAGCAACACGGCCTTTTTGTTGGTTTGAATGCCCACATTGAAACAGGATGATTTCACCTGGTGCAACACCCCCCAAAAGATAGCATCTCCACCTCCCTGTTCATGCTCAAGTGCCTGTAGATGGGATTAGACTGGAATGTGCCACCACAGAAAGGCATGACCACACAGGATTTATAGACTTAAATAGGTGAAACGTTGTGAGAAGTAAGTAAACTGATATTATGTGATGACAAGCACTGCTCTCCTAGACCTGACACGCTGGTCAGGGAAACATGACTCACTCACATGAAACAAGCAGAGAAAAATGCAAGAAAACCTAAAAACAGGTGCTAGGCTGTGTGGCAATAGACTATACACTATTAGAGAAACTTGGGGACAGCCTGGATTGGTAAAGATTTAAGGTAAGTTTGCTGTTAAAATGGAGAGATCCTAGGGACGGAGGCAGAAGGCTGGCATGGACTGGACCAAGTGAGGCCAGCACGGAGGTTCTATTTTCATTCATTCCATTGATTCAACAAACAAATGGGAAACCACTAAATGCTGGGCCGTCTGCAAGGTGCTGAGTATATTGTGCAGAGCAAGACACAGAAACCAGAGGAAACCAGAGTAAGGGAAATGAGAGAAATTTAGGTGTACGAAGTAATGGTAGTTGGAAAACACCTTCTCCTACATCAGAAGCAGCATGTATGCCCACTCTATAAAAGAAAGATTGCTATCGAAAAGGGCATTTTCCTAGTTGTAAATAAACAATAAAACAACGACAAACCAAGAAGGAATGTTCTTCCTTAACACCTTACATTTTTTATTACAGTTAGTAGAGCATTTCTTTATTTCTAAATGTTATTTACTAAGTAAATAATCACACGGCGCTTGACTTGAAATCTTTGATCTAAATTTCACAGAACTCTGATATAAAAAAATTGTCAAATAAAAGAAACAATAAAAACATAATGCTTCTGACCATCTTGATAGGATTTGTGCTCTGAATTATTTTTTTAGCAGTGGTAAAGAACCTTTATTACAGCTTGTGGAGTGAGGTTCACCATGTATGGCTTGGAATAGTTTTTGTTTTCTTTTTCTCTGCAGCAAGCCAACTGGCCCTTCCTGGTATCAATCCCATGTCCTTGGCATCTCAGCCGCATTTGTTCTAACAAAAAATAAATCAGCTAAGACAACAGAGAAAAAGATGACAGTGTTTACTGAGCCCAAGCCTATAGGCTAGGATGTGTGCAGGTTTAAGAGGCCTATTTTCTAAAAGATGAGTGGATCTAAGAGAAAGGAAAGGCATGATTTGTGTCCCTTTTAAAGAAAAGAGATATGAGCTTCCACCCATCCAAACAGTGAATCTGGGAACCACAGAACAGTGCTTCCTTTGAGAATCCTTTGTAACCAGATTTTCAGACATATCGTACCCCTCGCTTTCCTAGATTTTCACCTCTGTGTAATGCACACAGACATATGGGTAAATCGGCAACAACCCTCAAGGAGGCTATAACCACCCCAGCGCGTATGTTCTGCAACTCTTCAACTTGTTCCCCATCCTGGCCATCCCCTGCACAAATCAGGTATGATTGCCCGAGCTTGTCACCTGGTATACAGAAATACAGTCTAACACTGTATTTATTAGCAATCCCTTTCCCTTATGTTTAATTTATTGTTACATTTTTTAAATGTACAAACAGTTATACCAGTTTTATACACAAAACCACAGGTACCGTTTTGTAGCTGTCAAAATTCCAGCAGCCTGTGGAGAGAGACAGTTGAATAGGTGTCCTATGCTGCCATCTAGTGCTTCTGTTGGGACACAGGCTTGCTCATTTCTCTGGAAAGGAGGAAACAAAAGCCGCTTAAAGCGCCCAAATTCTGGAACAGCTACTGATATGCATTATTAAACAGATGCATTTGTGACACTTGGACCATATTCCCTGGAACCAAGCAACTTAACTTGTTTTCACACAACGGCAGGGCAGCTTACGTCCCTGCTCCTGACAGGCACAGCTCTGGCCTTCTACCCCGGAGGTACCTGGTTTAAATCCAAACTGACTGGCCAACAAAATGCCCCTCTGAGCAACTCCACAGCTCCCATCTGGCCAAGGTTCTGTTGGCATGTCTCAGCCTCCAGGAGGGATGGTTTGATCTGAATACCTTGCCCATTACTTCAGTTTTGGGAGAAGGTAGAAAGGACTCAGATAGCTTAAAAAAAAAAAATCAGTATCTCTAAAATCAACTAAAACAACAGCCGTTTTCTTTCTTCTTTTTGTGGGGGGTGGGGGGTGGGAGGTGGTAAGAGCAATGTTTACTGAGCGATACAGGACTGAGTACTATGAAGGGTGTTCCAGGATGGAAACGCACCCCGCCCCCACCCCGGCCACCCCCAGCACCCAGAGACTATAGTACTTAGGCGTTACAAACAAGGACCATAACTGAACAACAGCCATTTTCTTTTCAGTGGCCAAAGTGATGCCTCAATTTTCTCTTGCTCCTCCACCCACATGATTTGTATCACCAGTTTGATCTGTTTTTGAATCCCTCCCTCTTTCTTTTCTTGGGTCTAAAAGATATCTTTCTTCTCTTCCATTAGTCAGTCAGTAGTCTCTCTGTTTGCATGCATGCTAGACTAAAAGCACTACCCATACTTGGTACTTGTTAATGGGTAAATAAATAAAAAGAAAATAACCTTTCCCTCTGTGTCTCTGATTACTTCCACCTCTGGCCTCTCCGAGGCTTTATCATCCCTCTCTTTCTAGACCCTTCAACCCTTTCCTCTCTAACACTTTTTTCCCTGTGCTTTAACTGTGTACAATATTCTCTTCTAGTTACAATAATACAGAGACTTCATTTGATCCCTCCGTACTTGCCTGCTCCCAGCAAATTTCTACTCTATGTGTTTGTGTCTTTTCGTATCTTAGCTCAATGACATGAAGAATTCACTAACTCGTATCCTCTTGTTCAAGTATGGAATCGACGACCTGACTAATCAGACAGCGCCCTTGAAGGAAGGTGCCCAGAGTAACCGTCTGTTGGGGCTGCGGACCTGGAGAGCAATCCTGAAATGGAGAGGAAGCCACAACAGATGACCTCCAAGTTCCTCCCAACTTTGATCCTGTCCTTTGAAAACTTACTTCTGTGCTCCTATACAATCTCCACTTTTTCCTCCAGCACCCTCCCGCTTAGCTTTGTCTGTACAGCCATGGCTTTCTAAAAGAAGAAGTTCGCTTTTTCATCAAGTGAAATGGTCCAATTCTGTCTCCCCTCCTTGAATTTGGTGCCGCAGCCCAGCGCCCTGACTACACCCCTTTTCCGAAGCCCTCTTCTTTCTTCTCTGCTTCTTCTGTTTTTCATCGCTTTCCATTTTTCACTGATTTCTTGCCTTCCTTTCTGGTAACTTTATCAAGCTTGAATTTTGTCCCCATACATGTCTGTGAATTTATAAACATATCTACTTACTCCCACTATGTACACGAGACTCATGATGCTGTGTGATGATGAAGACAATAATGATGGTGACTGACCCACATGACTTTGTCTCCCACTTCCATGAAGATAGTTCCCCAAACCTCTATTTCCAAGGTGAACAATCGTGTTCAACATCCTTCCACACCCATAGAGTAAATCCTTCCACCTCCATAAAGTAAAACAGTTCTTGGCTGTCCCATCAAAACTATGATAAGTGAACTCTGGGCTCTGACTCCCCCAAACGGGCATGTTTCCTAAGTCTGTCTGTGACTTTCAGTGGCAAAAATATGCCCAATCTTCAACTCAGCTCAGTACCTTAGGTTCACTTAACCTTTTCCAAGTCTTGGAAATTCCTTCTTCTTAATTTCTTTCAAATATGCACCTTCATTTCCACTTCTGCGGTCATTGTGTGAGTTTCAATCCTCATCGTCCTGTATCTGGGTTGTAGAGTAACTTCAGGGCAGCCCCTCTGGCTTCCAATCCCATTCCTGTACCAGTTCATCTCACAAAGGGGCTTGGGTAGTCTTTCAACCACTTCACTGTCACATAACTCACTGTTCAAACACCATTACAGCTTCTCATTGCTTCTCAAAGCTGCATTGAATTTCCGCAGCCTTACACTCTTTCCCAGTTGAGACACTTTCCCGAGGATATCTCATTTTCTTCAAATACTTTCTCCCTGCACGTTTCTCAAATTCAAGTCAAACTTGTCTCCTCAGCGTCCCCTATACAGGAATATCTTGCACACAGCCGTCTCCCCCTGGACTGCCTCATTCACTCCTTCCAAAAAGTAGGCCGCCTTAACTTTTCCAATATGCTCACCCAGATCACAGTCTAAGGTGGATCATGCCTGCCTCCGATCTCTCCTCTACTCTGGGATCCTCAGTGGTCTCCCTTTCAGGGAAATATAGATGCTCATAAAAACTTTGCTGACAGGACATGGCTGATTTCCTCATCGCCCCAGTAGCCGGTCTGTGCTCTCTGATACAGGTGCATGGTGTTAGGCCAAAGCGGGAGAGCTGCATGATGTCTGATCTGTGGGATTTGTTGCTGAGGCTGGATGCTACAATAATTTTCCTATTAAGGAGTTTCCTGGAATAGACCCCCTCCATCATACCCTAGATGAGTAACGAAGACAAAGTAAGGAGACAGTCCAAGAATTTTTGGCATTGTGATTTGATGCACCCACTTTGACATAACCATTTTGATGTAGCTGTTTTGATATCAAAATGGTACTTTAACATATCAAATCACTGTTTTCTTTGTTGTGTCATTACTAATTAACATGTCAAACTAACGTTCCTGATTCTTACTACACCTTTTGCTCGCACCATGATGCGTATTTAAAAACACTAGAAGTCAGAAGTTAAAGTATTATATCAAAGCCATATTTCCATGTTGAAAAGTTCCCAGCATCGAACAGTTGTGCCAAAGCAGCCATGTCTCCAAGCCACGACTTTGATGGGGGCTGGTGGTATGCGAGTCAACAACAGAGTTCTCGGGGAAGGCACTAGCATGTTCATAGGTCTCAAGCCGGTAGAACAGATGCCCAAGAGGAATCATGGCCAGCAGGTGTAGTCCCCAATGAAGAAAACATTAGGGGCAGACTAGTACGTCACTGGTCCCTGTAGCAGGAAGTGTTCCTCATGAGCATAAAATGGATGGGGAATTGGGCCCCTAAGCAAGCGCTTAAGTTGCCTAACGCTCCTGCATCGATCATAGGCCAAACCTGGGGATGAGTGTTTATGACTTCCTCTTACCTGCGGTGCTAGAAGCAAAGTTGTAATGGAAAAGAGAATGGCTAAGAGGGTCACAACAGTATGAGCTTTTATCAAGAGTGTGGTTTATATTTCTTCAAAGGAAAGTTCCTTGCCGACAGCTAGTTTATTTTTCACCCTGGGGTATTCCATCATTTCTGAATCTGGTGTGGTATGCTGCACTCCATAATCGCTTAGTGTTAACTGTTCACACATCAGTGACTTTGCCCTGGCAATTCCAAAAAGGTTGCTGTGGTCTCAAGAGATAGAACTCCTTTTTTTTATCTGACAGAAATTACAGTGTGTGCGGGTGAGGAGGAAAGGTGTGTCAAAAATAGCATTTTCTTGTTCATTTGTGTGTTTACTTGTTTATTGTCTACCTTCCTGAACCTCGCCTCAGTAGAATGCAGGCTCCATGAGAACCAGAACGTTGCTTTTATTCATCAAGGTTGTCCCGTGCTTTGCACAGTGATTGGCGCATAGTAGGTACTGAGTAAATATTTATTTAAAAAATAATTAACTTTTTCATTAAGAAAATGAGGTACCTTTGGACTAACAGTTTCCAAAAGGAGTGGTTTGATCCATTCCCAAACAGCTTTGTGATTAGCCATGTGCTTCTCTGGGCCTTTTACTGCTCAGAGAAAAAAAATGCTACAGCTCCATTTTTTAAATATGTAGATCCCTGACATTTGGTTGCTTCATGAATTTTGCATTACATAATGACAAGTGTTTAATTTTATAAACTGCTCCTATAATAGATCGTTTTCAAGGAGACGCATAATCTGGAAATGCAGTGTAAAGTGCTGTTGCCGAATTAGACAAATGTCTTCCCCGAGCCAACGATCCTTTCTGTAGTAAATGTTTTCAAGCATTGACGGATTGGAAGCCATGGAAATAGTCTCAACACCCAGCTGGCTGACTGAGTCAGAAATGAGATGGTCCACAAATCCTTTTCTCCTCCAGGCTGGTGTGTACCAACCCTCGGCATATCTCCGGAGTGAAGAAAAAAAACAAATAATTGACTTGTTTCCATTAGGTCTGGTTTCTAATTCTTTCTCGATTGCCACAAAAATGGAAGAGAGGGAAGTAGGAAAAAGAAGTAATTATTTCTGGGTCCTAAAATAGGGCTATTAGTGCTCTTTGGTCAGCCTCAAGCATCTATGCAATGCCATCAGGCCGGTAGATCAGCTCACATGGGTTTGACTTTATAATTGGAAGAAAAGCCACACTAATGTGTCAGGCTGTAGATAATCCATGCTTCATGCCCCACATTTCTGTCACTGTTTGTCCTCAGGAAACTCACTGACTGACCCTCTCTGTTCCTTGGTTTCCTTGTCCAAAAACTATGCCCAATAGTGTGCCCTTTTCAAGAGAATTCTGATTTAAGGAAATTGACTTTATTCTTCAAACGTGTAAAAGCTATATGACCAAAAGAAAGGAGACTGGCTTCATAAATGATAACAAAGATTATTCATTACAAGTGTTTCAGGCAAGATCATTCTCATTATGAAGGCACTGTGTAAATTCAATAAAAGCATTGAAAAGAAAATTTGCTGTGTCAAGGATTAAGGATGAAAATTCATATGAAACATGGAGACAATATACTTAAAAGGTTTAGAAAGAAAAGGTTACAGCAAAAAAGACTTGCGGTCAGTTACCCACAGTCAATCCTCAGGGAGGCCTGTCAGTCAATAAGTCAGTCCGTGTGGCCAACGGAGCAGTGGGCAAGAATCAGGAACCCTGAGTTCTGGCAACATTTATGAAGGGACTACTCCATTTCAGGCCTTGAAACTTGCCCAAGGTCACACAGCTGGAGTTCACACCCAAGAAGTCAGATTCTAGTGTCACACTCTTAACCATTACACCACACTGCCACCTAGTAAAATAATTTCTGACAAGTCACACCCAGTTCCCACATCTAGGTTTGGGTTGAACTAGATAAGCTCTCAAGTGTTTTCCAGATATAACGTAATGCTAGATTGGGCGAGCTCTTCTACTTCTTTGACAGAATAAGTCAATATATCCTTCTTTGACAGAATATATATATATATATAAATATATATATATATATATAAAATCTTTCCATCTTTCTAGCCCTGTCCTCCTCCCAGCTGAGAGCCCATCTGCACCAGCCTAATGCCTTGCACAGCACTGATAAGTGCTCTATAAATGGAATTGACTGGTAACATTTTGGACTCATGTTCTTTGATGCCTTGCTCGTTGCATCAACAGCAAACGCATGCCATCTAGGCTTTACCGACCTTCCTTATTTCTAAGCAACACTTCCCTTGTGTTGTTGGTTTCTTGTCCCAATACCCACAGCAATTATTTGAAATATTATCTAATCTCTTCCAGTCCCTAACCCCATTTACATCCCTTTTCTACCCCTCACCTCCAGAAGATAATCTTTCTTCCTACTTTTCTGAGACCGATGTTCCCAGAATTCCTATTTTTCACCTAACAGAATTTCTTTATATTTTCACTATTCCTCTTCTCCTTTCTGCCTTTTTAAAGAGAAGTAGTATCTGTCTTTCTTCTCAAAACACTTCTTCTGCCTGCTCCATCTGATGGGAACTTGTTCTATAATATTTCTTCTTTTCCTCCATCTTTAATCTGCCCCGTGTCTAGGAACGTGCTTAAGTTCGGGAGCTGAAGCAGGCCCGGACGTGAACTAACATGGCTGAAGATCTCCTATGTGCCAGAGATTGTGTAAGACAATTTGATACAATGTTTCATTTAATCCTTCCAGCAACCTCAGTGGTTTATTTTGTTTTATTACCTTATTGTTTCTTATTTTATGGTGGAAAATAATGCTTAAAAACATTAAGTGACTTGGCCAAGGTGCATAGAAAATAATTGAGTAGTGCCAGGATTTAAACCAAGTTTGACTTCAACCTGGATGTTCCTTCTACTATACCTCACTTGTTTCTTAACATAAATAAATAAATCCTTTCCTGCAACCCTGATGCTTTAAGCTTTCTTTTTTTTTTCTTTCACTGCCAAAGTTTAAATACATCAAGTGTTTGTCGAATACTGGTTATGCGTAAGTGACAGAGCTACATTCTTCCCCCTGAGGGAAGACAGAGAGGAACAACACAGTCCGTATCTGCCCACAGCGTCCAACCTGATAGGCGTATCAGATATATAAATACAATAAAATGAGGCAGGAAGAAGTGCTAAATAAAGTTATCAGAATCTTCTGAGAATACAGATAAAGAACAATTAACTCTCACTAAGGAAGGGTCAGAGCAGAGAATTTCATAAAATACTGTGTTTAGAGAATTCCTTAAAGCATTCAAGCCACTTCCTATTGACCTGCAGCTCTTTTTGGGAATGTGTCTTCTCCACATCCCTTCTTTTCTCTTCTCTCACCTCTAACCTCCATTACCACCATGGCCTCAGAAACGGTCTCCCTCCAGATTTTCCCATTCCAATCCAGCCTACAAAACATCATTTTTGCTGGGTTCCCTTTATTATGCCCAACTCAGATTTATTACTCCCTGAAGAAATATGTTCTGGGGCTGCCCGCTGCCCAGTGAGTAGGAATAAAGGCATTCGCCTGGTCTTCGACAGTCATAGGCCCACACTATGAAGTTGTTACAAAGATCAAATGCGATAACATTTGGGGAAACAATGTGAAAACCATAATACATTCTAAAGATAAGCTGTTATTAATATTATTATTTTTCCTTTATTATTATTTTCATTGAAGTATTGTTGACATAGCATATTATATTAACTTTGCGTGTACAGTATAATGGTTCAATATTTGTATATATTGCAAAATAATCACCATAATAAGTCTAGTTAACATCCATCACCATACATGATGATACATATGTTATTTTTACTTACTCCTTTATTTACTAATTATTTATTTTATTTTTTTTATTGTTGTTCAAGTACAGTTGTCTCCATTTTCCTGCCACCACATTCTCCTGCCCCACCCAACCCCACCTCCTACCCTTAATCCTTCCCCACTCTGGCTTTGTCCATGGGTCTTTTATACATGTGGAAGGGTCTTTGACAACCCTTCCCATTCTCCCCCCTGCCCCACCCCATTATACCCCTCCCCTTCCCCTCTGGTTATTGTCAGTTTGTTCTTTATTTCAATGTCTCTGGTAATATTTTGCTTGCTTATTTGTTTTGCATGGTAGATACGCAACTACTTGAGACACATGGCCAGCCGTGACACACACATTGGAAAAGTTGGAAGTAAAACTCTCTGGATATTCAGAGAAGCCTGAAGAAATTTTCACTGAGAGATCAGAAAATGTTTCCTTAACACTGTAGTGTTTATGGCTAGGCATTTAGAGATGTAGAGAATAGAATTTTATAATTAAAATTAATAAAATGTTATTCATATTATTATATACCCTATACTTGGGCCAGTGTCTGTTCCCTGAACTCACCCTTGACCTTAGCTCATGTCATCTCTATTCCTACAATGCTCTCTCTTTTCATTTCCAATTCTAAAATTCTATTCTCTACATCTCTTGAGGCCTAGCCATAAATGCTACAGTCTTAAGGAAACATTTTCTGATCTCTCAGTGAAAATTTCTTCATGCTTCTCTGAATATCCAGAGAGTTTTACTTCCAACTTTTCCAATGTGTGTGTCACAGCTGGCCGTGTGTCACAAGTAGTCGAATATATACCATGGCTTCCCTATTCAACTATAAGTCAAAGACCATTCATCTTGTAAGGTTCATGTGACTGGCACAGTGTTTTATGTAAAGTAGATGTTCAAATATCTGTTGAATGGAAAACGATGAAACAGGAAGTTATATTATTCTGTATTAAAATAATTTTAACAGAAGTAAAGGGGGGAATTTTTCACATATCTCTGCCAGGGTCTAAAGTAGGGCATAAGGAGGCAGAAGACATACACCTCTACAAAGTGGCACCATGGTAGTGCCCATGATGGGGAGAAGAAAAACCGAAATTTATCCAGCCCCGATTCTACGTCTGCTCTTTCCATTCTTATTTTCCAACATCGATAAGCCACTGGAAAACCTAAAAGACAATCATTCATTTTTCCATCTATCTCTCAGAAATTCAGAATTCAGAAATGGGGGTTATTTTGAAAATCAAAATGAGTAGCTGAAAGTCTCAGCTAAAACTACACATTTTTCTGTTACTCTCCCTCAACCCTCTCTAACCCTCTGTGCTGTTTATCTCAAGTGACTAGGGGAGCCAGTTTAAGTGGCATCTTGTTATAAACAGTTAAGCTGAATAATGCTGCAAGAAAATGGTTGGACCATGGAGATCTGGGACCACAGTCTAAACTAAGGGCCTCCTTTGTGTGGGACAGTCCAGAGAGCTCAGTCTGGTTGGACTCTCCAAGCTGGCTGTGACTCAAAAACCAGGGAGGAAGCCAAGGGATCTCTGAGCTCTGATCCATGTAAATAGGGGGCATGGCCAAAGGCCTCCAGCCAGCCCAGGTATGCAGACTGCAGACCTGCATTCACTTCTCACTGGCACCGCCCCCTCAGCTGGCATGACGCTATCTGTGGACTCTGCCTTTACTACGGGTACAACTGCATGGTGTTTGGGGAGTAGGTGACTCTTCTTCCTGCTGCCACCTGGTAACCCCAGCAAATCACTCATCTCCATAACATGTTCCATCTTTTGCCTCTGCAGAAGCTGGTAACAGAGTGAGGGATGGTGGGCAGCTCTCTTCTTTTTCTGTCCATATATTTTTAAGTAAAATTAGATCTCAGAGATGGGTGAAACTTTACACCTGGAACAGAGTCAACGTAAAGAAATGAAAGGTTTGTCTAGGCTTGTTTTTGGTCACCTGGACCGCCTCCTGTTATCCATACTCCAAAAAAATAATTCTCCGTCAGCTTCTTGCCAGAATCCCAGTACAGGGCAGGAATTCAGACATGGGCAGTTCCAGAACGAGTTTCTGGGCTTAGGTTCGCAATTTGGTGGCATTATTCCTACCTTTCCAACAGGGCAAAAATTGCACACATAGCCTTGTATTGTTGCAAATGGCTTAAGTGTTTGCCAGGTATGCAAGGGAGGCAATGGAATCATTTCACTGAATCTAAGGTCAGCGGTCCTAAAACTGAATGACCTGCCAACAACCTGAGATCCTTGCCCTCAAAAACATCCTACCCTAGATTGCTGGTCCCTGTGACACACACACTTCTTGGGACACTTCTGGGAAACCTGATGGGAACTGATTTCCTAGACCATGAAGAAGTTTCCCTGGAGACAATACTGTGACCATCCAGCTCTTCCTTCCATCAGCCAGCTCACCACTCACTCTCCCAACCTGATGACTGCTCCCACCTACTGCAGGCCTCAAGGGTCCAGCTCTGCCTCCACCCTCCTGCCTGAGGATTCCCTTCCTTCTGGAACACCCAAGCAATAATCCTTGGGGACCAGGTCGTTCTGAGCTTTCTGTGATCTCTTCATTAGAGGATTTATGGAGTTGCAATTCACTCCAAATATCCTATTACATTTCTTAAGACTGGTATCTAACATAGGGAGGGAGAAGACCGCAATTACCACCTTGAGCTCAGGGCACCTTTTCCCCTTGGACGCCTGAGTAGAATATTTTGCCACAGTCTCTGAAGCCCCAGATGCCCACACAGCCCCAACTGAGGACACTCTGTCTCGTTTGTACTAAAATAATCCAAGCGCCCTTGAAGGTACATAGAATGCTTTTCCTTACTATTTATTTGCTTGTTTACATCTACTGCTCCCTATTTTGAAAAGAATTAGATAAACTAAAATATGCAAAAAGTAGATCATGTTAAAACTAGGGGGCGAGTAGAAAAATAAAATAAGTTTGAGATAACAATCACAGAATAATATATGCTATAAAGTTGTACAGCTTCTAGAACTGGGCTACAAATTTGGCCGTGAGTTTGTGAGAAGCCAAACAAAGAAAAATATTATGTGACTGGTAGTGTCTGATATAAAAATAACAAGCTGCTATAAAGGAGCTAAGCCTTTCCTAGTACTGAGATACTGAAATCAGATCGTGGAATCTCTCTCCTCTTTCTCTCTCTCATTCTCTCTCTCTCTCTCTCTCTCTCTCTGATCTACATAAACAAAGCATTGTGTGATGACATGGACTTTGTAGCAATATTCCTGAGGCCACAACAATAAGTTTCATGTGACTTGTCTCCCAACTTCCCTCCATCGAAGGATGCCTCAGCAGCAAAGCACAGTTCATAGCAGCAGCTGTCCAAAATCATTCTTGAGTAAGAAAAATAACCTAGTAAATAAAATTCAGGAAAAAATAATCTCCAGGGAGAGTGAAATAAAATGCTTAAACCTACCCAGCTCTCTTATGGGTAAATATTTAAATATCTGAAGAAATTAGTAATTTGGAAATCCTTCATGCCATCCTATGTGACTACTTTTTTTTTCAGCTGAGAGTTTGGTAAGAACTGGGAGACAAAAAGCTTAAGATTATGTTTTCAGCAAGAACTTGAAGGCCAATAGGTGCAAGTTAAGAGCAGAGCCATGAACTTTGGCTATCAACTAAGCATGGGGAAGAACCAGGCTACCTTATTAATGAAGGTGGAGGAAGAGGAGAAAAAGGAGGAGAAGGAAGAAGAGGAAAAAGAGGAGAAGGGAGAGGAAGAAGAGGAGGAAAGGGAAAGGAGAAAAAGAGGAGGGGGAGGAAGGTTGAAGGGAGAGAAGGGACAAGGGACTATTTTCTAGGATACATGGTAGACTAGATGACCATGAGGAAGTGAGCCAACCAAGAGCAGTGCTGGGACCAAAGTAATCATGAATTAGATCTTAGTACCTTTGAGTCCAGAATTATTGATTAATTCCAACTCCAACCAAGGAGATAATTATTTTTTTCATTTTTATGGTTATGTTTTAAGAATGGTGGTATTTTAATTACAGGTAAAATTATATTTCAGGACATTTAAGGAAAGATAACTTTAGCTCTTACATCTATTTTCAGGGGAATTTCAAAGTACTTTAGGTTCCTTTAGTATGAAAGTATTGAAAGGTACTATGTAAATGTAGGTTCTTATTACAATTTGATGACATTCCCCTCAAGCGAAAACTGCTAGAATCCACAAAAAGCATTATGAAGTGCACACACTTCTTATTATTTGGGGGCAATTAATTAACAAGCACATAAACAATTTACCTAGAAATCTAATGCCAGTAGCTATCACATCTCCGCCAGTACAGGGGAGAAAATACAGAGCTGAACCTTGTACCCCGCCCAAGGGATCCTTCCTCCCTCCACACCCACAGCATGCACACACGCACGCACACGCACACACACACACACACACACACTCCCCTCAGACCAGAATGCAGACCCTTTAGGGCTGACATTTCCCTCTAGGAGAGCTATGAATAAAGTGCATATTGAACCCTTAACTCAGTCTTTCCAGAAATGTACTTTGTCTATGAAACTACTAAAACAAAGCCACACACGCTACACACTAGCCACTGTCTCCCATCCTTCCTGATGGTGCAGAAGGAAGGCAGACCATAAATATAAATTTTTAAAAATACATTTGAATTTATCAACTTGTATTTGACTTTGAAAAGCAAGAGTTTTAGAGTTTAGTTTAGAGTTGTTTTATCCTTAGATACAGTATGTAATTGGGAAAGACAAACTGGAACCACAGTAAACAAAGCAAAATAACCAGCCTTAGATGCAGCATTTGCCACAGTTAGTCTACGTCGTAGATAATCAGCATTGGTAGAAAATAGAGAGCCGTCTCTGCTTGAGAACCTGCGCAGTTATACAAAAATCTGCAGCCCTATAGATATAAATGGCAGTCAGTTACTTACAGCTCCATTTGAGTTTGCCTCTGAAATTGTAATGTCTTTCTCCAAATCTACTTTTTGAAATGTGCTGATAACTGGGAACTTCTTCTCTATTTTGAATTGTGTCTATAATAACTGGAACTAGTTTAGTGGTCACAACATTAATACAAGAATAAGAAACAAAAAAAATGATTCATTTCCTATTCTACAATTTTAAATACAAATTAAGAACCAAAAAAAAAAGCTCCTCTAAATCTCTCTTATGGATTTTGACGGTTCAGAAATATGCAGAGCACTTGAAAGCAATAAAAGAAATAACCTAAGAAAATTAGGCAAAATGAATTTGCAATTAGTTTGTGAAATTGCGATAAATGCATTTTGAAAGCAAAGAGTAAAATGTAACTTTGTTCAGTATAATTTGAAATTGGCTTTTGTGCTTAATATAGTTCACTTATAATTAGATGAAGATTTTGTTCTGGTTTGAAACATTCAAAGTTCCATCTTGAGATTGCTATGTACTATGTACACAGAACTTTTCAGCAAGAAAGTCTGCTGCTACTGCTGCTGCGTTTGCTTTGACAGCTTTTATCCTAGTTTTATAGAAATGAAAGAGTGAAAGAACACAGCTGGTTTGAACAATGGAGCATGTTCAACATTAGGCCAAACACTTTAGATATTGCAAAATATTGCAGCCTATATTTATAGCTCTTAGCAGGTTTTTGAAATTCATGCTGATAGTGCCTTACTCCTGCTTATTGGACCAAATTGCCATTTAATGATCAAGTTATCTTTCAGCCAAAAAAAAAAGAAAAAAAAGAAAGAGACACAAAAGGCTTTCAAAGGCGATGACACTTAGACTAACCTCTTGGCAATACCAAAACAATGATGACTTGAAACCCTTTCTAAATTACTTCGAGATATCTCAAAAATTCAAGATCATCCTAGATACCAAGAGAATTTAAAAGATTTCTATGTTGAACTGCCTTAATTTTTTTCCCTAAAGAAAATGAATATCCTATCTCTGATAGCCTCTCTCCCGGTCATGAAATTGTGCACTGGCTCATATGCTAGCACCTTCCAGGAAACTGCCCAAGGGGAGTGAGGGCACAGGCTGTCAGGTAATTGCCTTTACTCCATTTAAACTTTCTTTTTCTATGGCAGTTGTTTTTAATAGAATTTTCTTGTTTTTTAATAGAATTTTCTTGTTTTTTAATAGAATTTTCTTGTTTTTTAATAGAATTTTCTTGTTTTTTAATAGAATTTTCTTGTTTTTTAATAGAATTCTGTAACTTTGGAGAGTGCTAGCAGGGGCTCACATTCTTTCACATTAATAATATGAGAAGCAGTGAAAGGGAGTGGGCAGTAGTTAAAGTTTAGTGACCATAAGCTGAGGCAGGCAAAGTTTTGCCGGACAATGAGATTTCTACAGGTTTACCAAATACCTGCAAGATTTAAGGGCTAGTGACAGGGCTACCCTGACCTTCCAGCCCAAAGTGAACACCCCCAAACTCCCACAGCATCTGTTTGTTTAACCTATTGTCATTTATCATCATCACTGTTAGTGAACAATTAACTAGACCTCAGATGTCACATCTATAAAATTGAAACATTAATACATATTTCAGGGTGCTGTACATTAGGATTAAAATCATACACACATATACACACACACATAAATAATCCACTTACCAACCACAGGCTTTATATACCTGTATATGTTAGACACTAAGCAAAATGTTTTATGTACTTTTCTCATTGAAGAAAAGTGAAGTGAGCCCCGGCCCAGTAGCTCAGTTGGTTGGAGCGTTGCCCCATACAGCAGAAAAGATCACAGGTTTGATCTCTGGTTAGGACACATACCTGGGCTGTGGGTTCCACCCACTGTTGGGGCAATGGATCAATACTCTCTCTCACATTGATGTCTCTCTCTCTCTCTCTCTCCATCCTTTTCCTTTCTCTCTAAGATCAAACACATCCTCAGGTGAGAATTTAAAAAAAAAATAAAAGTGAAGTTAAATTTTGCTACAGTTAATTTTTGAAAAGTCACACAACAAAGTAAGTAGTGGATTCAATACTAAAATAAAGTATTTTCTGATTCTGAAACCTGTGTTTTTTCTGCCATACCATGTAGCTTCTTGTTGGCAGAAGAGAGTTCTTGCTGTTGCATTCAGTTGATCTTGGACAGTGGCTGCAGTAACAGTTACCCAAGAAATATTTGTCCATTGAAGCGATGAGAGAAACTAACAAATTGTTATTGGCTTGTGAGCAAAATATTTACATATTTTAAATTGATCCCCAAATATTTTAAATAATTCTCCCTAGAATAGCAGGGCTTGGTAACGCTATGCTTCCTGTCCTAGAGAAGTAGTCAAGCTCTCTCAAAACCAGGGATGGCTCCCAGAACCCAGAGTCTTCCATGGGGAGTACGCTGTGGTACTTAGACTTGCCTGCATATTAGAATCACCTGGGAGCACTTAAAAATCTCTTGCCAGGCCAGTTGAAAAAGAATCTCTTTAGGGTTGGGGCTGAGACTCCTAGACCTATAAACTTCATTCAAGAGCCCCTGAGGTTGACCTGCAAGGTCAACTGGATCCCTGGAAACTTGGAAACAGCTAGGAGGACAGCCCTACAGAGACAGAGGTTCAGGTTTGCAGTTTAATCATCCAATCAAAGCATGGAAGTTGGAAATGAGTTGTGGTCTTACTATAGACCACAGAGAGCTGCTCCACTGCACTTACTCCCAAGAGTCATAGCAGTGAGTCACACAGGAATTGAGCACCACCCATACACTTGGTGGTGGGTGGCAGGTGCAGAAATGAGCCGGCAGCAGTGTGCTAATAAGATCTGTCACTGATCTCAAAAGAGGAGAAGATCATCAAGCTGCCTGCTCTCCCCAAATACTTGACTCTCAGACAAAAGGGACAATTGTCCTGAGTCCCAAGCTCAGGCAGTGGGTAGGAAAGGTTTATAAAACACAATACTGATTTCATTGAGCTCTTAGACATAAGCTAATGCTTTACAACAAGTAAATCGGAGGTTTAGATGATACATTCAAATAAAAAATATTTAATGCATCTCAATTTTGCTATTTCTATGAAGACTTTAAGACCCATGTCATCTGCCTTTTTATTCCTCATGGTACCAGATACATAGAAGGTTCCTCACTACTCTTGTTTCTGATGCTTTGAGAGAATATCGTTTCCACCCGCAGCATTTTGCTTTCCTTCCTCCATGATTCTTAATTTACTCTGCCCACAGCAGAGCCATCTGAGTACTTGTCAAGCTCCCAACCTATTCTCACTCTTTCCATTTGCAAGTAAAGCACCTGGAGGGGAGGGTCTATGTCTTTTTCATCTCAGAATCTTCTAACATATCTGGCAAGGTGATGTGCACACAGGAAATGCGTGATACCTGTTTGTTTGGTGTTTGTTTTCTGAAAGTGTTGATAAAAACAACTCTGTAGGAAAAACATCAGAGTGTCGTAAATACAGGCACACCTCATTTTATTGTACTTTGCTTTATTGCACTTCACAGATGTTGCATTTTTTATAAACTGAAGGCTAGACCCTCCACCAGCAAAAAGATTACAACTCACTTTACTGTGGTGGCCTGGAACCAAACCAGCAATATCTCCAAGGTATGCCTGTAGGGATCCAGGAGCGGAAGTTGAATAAAATATGAACTTCTCAGATGCACATACTAGGCTCTTGGGTGTAATCAAGTGTTTCTTAACAGCAGGAACAAGGCAAGTAACTAAAAAGAGAGTGTGTTTCTTTGGGAATTCTATTGAACTTTAATAATTAAAATCACCATATTTGGTTGCTGATTGCTTTTTGTTTTTCATCAAGGTAAATTTTCTCTCTTCCTGGTCTGCAAGTTCCTTGAGAGCCAGAATATCCCTCATGATACATAATATTACACTTGACACATAGAATGTGTTAAACAAATTCGATTGGTTAAAAAAGGGAATGTATGTAACCAATAGTCCAGGAAATCTTGTTTCTCTTATTTTGTCTAAATTGCACGATACCAGAATGTTGACACCTTAGGACAGGGTTCTAGACTACAGTCTATGAAGGAGGAAGGCTAAAAGCATGTGTATATTTATGGCTCTCAGCTCTACTGTTTATTGAAAACATGAATAGTAGTTTATAAAACCTAACTTAAAAGAAAACCTAATTTGGTCCACACTTGTGCATCCCAAAACTAAGGGCTTCAAATATTGTCAGGGTTCACTCAGCAGTAATAATGTTACTGTTCACATGAGAACATCCTCACATCATTCGCTCACTGGCTGAGGAAACAGGTTAGTCGAATTATGTATTTTCCCTGTTTCATTTAAGTGGGGGACACTGGGCACACCATTTCTATTTATTTTATGCCCAGAGAATAATAATGCAGCAATCCTACAAACCATAAATTAGAGGCATATTTTCAATAGCGAATCTCTTTTTAATAAAGATTTTTTGAAAAAGATCCCCCTGTGATAATCCATGCTAACATAGAGCTCAACACCACTGTCTTAAAAGGGTGCCCTTTTCCTCAAGAACTTAAAGGACAGACTCGCTTGAATACCACTTGCCTTCCCGAGTGCCTTTCCTTTCCCCTTCATTGTTTCTTAGTCATTCTCTGCCTTTAAGACCCACATTACACGCCCTCTTCTCTGTTCAATGCTATCTGACTTTCACGCTCTACTAAAAAATAATTGCTTCTTCTATGGTCCCATACCACGTTTTACATAATTTTATTATAGAACTTTATTAATTTAGCCCTTTGTTCAATAAGCATAAAGTGGCTTACGAACAGTCGGTCCTCAGGCTTGGCATCAGGAATGCAGAGAGAAGCATGAAGCTAGCTCATCCAGCAGCATTGTGCTTATTTCTCTTTGTCTGTTTCTCTAAGAGCCCAAGTTCCCTGAGGTATAAAGTGTCTGCTTAATTAGTTGAGCAAGCCTAGAGCAACAGGTGACAAGAGACCCAGAATTATTGTGAAGCTCACAGTTGTAGTGGCAAGGCCTCACACCTTCTGTTGTTAGATTCTTTTTCTTCCTCTGTTCTAAAGTCAACACTTTTCTTCCTTCCTCTACTCCTCTCTTGTTACCATTTCTGCTATCCTTTCATCCACCAGGCATAAAATCAAGCCCATTATTTTCTCTGCTCAAACATCCACCATCTTGCCAGTTTCCCCAAACAAAAACCTAAAGGTCATCGCTAGTTTGCCTCTTTTCCTGACCTTCCACGTGGACGAAACAACTAAAAACTGGTTATGACACACCCTAAATTACTACTGCAGTCATCCCCTCTTCTTGATCTTCACTGGTCTTCGTTTCTTTATCATCTTCTGCCTAGACAATTTCCACGGCCTCTTACTGGTTGCATTGATTGTGGGCTGTCCCCACACCAATTTCTTTTCCACTTTACGTCTAAGTTTTCTCCCTCTAATGCAAATCAGATCATTTCTTTCCCACCACCACCTCTCCTCTCTTTCAGTCACTGACGGCTTTTCATCACCTTCCTAACAAGGCGCTGAGAGGCCCAGGCCTCTCTCTCACAGCATATTAGACTTCTCGTGACCTGGCCTTGCTTTTTGCCAAGCTCTCTGCATTCACTATTGCTCACTCACTCTGCTCAAGAACACATGCCGAGAGAACCAGGATTGCCCTTAGGAAAACAGGACAGTGAAATGTGGAAAGCTAAACTCTTCTCCCACGTCATAGATGGCGCTGCTTAGGGAACTAATACAAGGGATAAGAACTTACTCTAACTCTGTTCAAGGGGAAATGATTCTGTTCCTCTTAGACATGGATATTCCAATCACTGTAACAGAACAAGGAAAATAATGAACATCATAAATTAAGTTAGGGCATCTTCTGAAAACATTGCTTCCTCCTAGGGCACTCAGCTATTACGTATTTAGAATGTTGCTATGATTTCCAGGACTGAATCATGTAATTCTAAAACTAGAGGAGATACCAAAATCATGTAAACCAACCACCTCATTTCACAGATGAGAAAACTCAAGCCCAGAACATTGATAGAAGTGTCCAAGCTCACACAGCTAGTAAATATCCACGTCTCTAACTCCTCCAAACAGAAATAAAATAGATTTTATAATATTAAATGATAAATTCGCTTATACATTTTTCTGAGGAGCAAACTCATTCATATGCCAGAGCCTCCATTGCAATGTGGTTTCATCTCTAAAATTCACTTTTTATTTTGCATTTTCAATTAGACACAAGGTGAAATGTCTCTTTATGGAAATCTTGACTCACTTTTACCTGTCGCTGTGGGTGTATTAAAGTATATAAAGTTATAAAAAGATATGAAATATGAATATAATCTAGTTTAATTATTTCCATCCTCCAAAGACTGTGATGGCAGTTAGATGTCAGTGAAATCTCCAGTGGTTGAACTTCATGATTAGAAAAATAGTGAGTAAAAGAAAGGCTAGAGAAAAGGGAGCTGATAAAAAGTACCAAAAAAAGAACATTTATCTCCATCAAAAGAACATGTACCCATGACAGAAAAACCAAGTTTCATATATAGATAGCATCAGTGAGTCAAAGATGATGACAATATTTGGCAAAGTTAAACCAAGCCAAGTTCAGTGAATTTATAGATCACTGAGCTATTTTTTAAGAGAAAACGCCCTTGAAACATTTTTATTTGATAACTTACTTGTACTTGCTGTCTGTTCCTTTGCAATAACCAAGGGCTAAATCTGAGACAAACGGTCACAGAGGCACAGTCCTTTGACCAGGCTGGCTCCAGCAGCCCTCAATAACTTTCAGGATGATTCATGTGCATCCCTACAGAGATTTGCACCTGAGTTTTACATACTGGTACATTTTGATCCCTGGCTCTTGCACGCTAGGAAGCTAAGCTTTTCCAAAATTCTGAACAAGACCATCCTGTGGGCAGTGTCTTCTGTATCTCTCAGACTGCTAGGGAGTTGAGTTTGATCTGGAAAGGAAAAGAAGGCTTTTTGCCTGTTTCCCCAACCAAACACTTCTCCTCAATAAATCTTTATTAGGTATCAACCTCAATGTCAAAGAGTCTTTTCTCCTTTCTGCTTCTTGTGTATTTCTCTTTCCTATGCCTCACGCCTATTCTTTCCTTTCTTTCTACTGCATCTTCTATCCTTGAGAATTTTTCCCCTTTACCACCCCCTGCCCAAGGCAGAGGTCTGGAGAGATAGCTTTAATATGCCATCTCATGCGGGCCTTATATGCTAACACAAGTCTCTACTCAAAGCACTGCTCCCTGTCCTGACTAAGGAAGAAATTTGGCATGTAGCACCATGTCCAAAGCACACAGTTAGGGAAGGGGATAAAGACACTCGACTATTATCTGCACTCCAAACTTTAGAGGTAGCCTCATCTATCAGAACTTACTGTTGACTCAAGGAGGTTAGGGTAAAAGAGGGAATTTATCTACAGATGTTAAAGTGATTTGAGACTCATATCCCTACCGACCAGTAACCTACCACCTCGTCTATCATCACCAAGACAAAATGATAGTACTTTCATATCTCCGTACTGTGTCCCTCCTCTTCAATTGCTTATTCATTGACTACTTGACTTTTTTTCCTTTCACAGCTTCTCTCCTTGTTTACTTTAGTCATTTCACACGTACTAAAAAATGTTGGTTTGGCAATAAGTAGCATAACTTTCCTGGATCGTGTACCTTGTTAAGGATGATCTTGGTAAGTGGAATATCTAGACTGTCCCTCTATGCCTTCTTCTGTGGCACCAATAGGGCATGGCTCCTTTAAGTTGAAGTTGGGTGAATACAAACAGGGTCTCAATTTTTGTCACCAGGGCTCAAACCATTATGAGGTTGTCAGGAAATGGAAGACTCAAGATAAAGACTCCTAACCCCACCAAGGTCTCAATGCTCCTGAGTGACTTCAGCATTCCAGATGTCCGGGCTGTCTTTCTAAATTCATTTTTTACTATGAAGAATTCCAGAAAACAGAGCAATGGCAGTGCATACCAAGACCCTGTTATCGGGTCCACCTTGTAGGGGAAATCCTTAGGTTTACAATTAACCACAGTATAAATAAATGTTTGTTTTTATAAAATAAATAACCAATATTTTTTAATAAAAAGAAAAGTAAATATGCTTTTGCTTCATCATATCTTAAATGGGAAAAGTATTTGCTTGATAGGGTGGTTGTGAAGGTTAAATAACATATTTGAAACCACCCTATCAAACCTTGGGTGCTTAGTATTGGGTGCTTAGCATTGGGTCTGACATATTCACTAAATATCATGTATCATTATTGGACCAGGGATCTTGGTAATATTCGTGGTTTATACATAGCACAAATAATGAATTTCAATGGCTTATGCCTAAAACTCAGAATGGACACACTGATGATTTTTCATTGGGTATCAGAATAGCTAGGTGCTTGACCTAATATTTCATTTTCAAAGAGTTGATGTGACACTATGCTGACCCAACCTAAGCCCACAATAACTGAAGGATGAGACCGCACACTCCACCAGCTTTCAGCCTTCCTGTTGAGAGTGACAGCAGAAAGTTTAGAGTTGGGTCCATTTGGCATTTAGGCACTCATGCATATTAAAGAACTGTAACCCAATCATACCATGACATCTCAGCTTGTAAATGAGTTGTGGGATTATTAGCATGGCGCTCAGGGATACAGAAGTTACTTGGAAACTAAAGGGCTGCAAAGTCCCTCCTACCAGGCAGGTTCAGATCTCACAATACAAAGGACTTGATAAGGCTAAATCTCATGGCAAATAAAATTTCGTCCTGCTTATCAACTCTGATCAAGTGTGAGTGCCTTCCTAAAGTGTTAAATTGAAAAGAATTGCAAGGTTGAATACAGGTTCATCAGCAAAGAGTTCTATGATTGATTAGTGATCTATGACATGGGGAACAATATTGCAGTCACTGTTAAGTCTATTTGCTAGCCCCGGATTGGATAATCTCTAAGTGTCATGCGACTAAAAAACTTTATCAACTATTCTTATAAAGAGCCATTAAACTGAGAAGTCGTGGATCTCACCAAGTTTGCAGAAGCAATTTAAATCTCGAGTGCCACCAGAAGGATTTCAAGACAGTACTAACAAAATTGCCTCTGAAGGTACCTAAAGTCGATGGGTAGGTTGCTGAAATCTGTAGTGAAAACAGATGCTGAAAAGTCTCCTGGATAATTCTGATGAGGATAGTTCACCTCTGAGCTACAAAATTCATCTCTACCCTCTTACCTTCAGAAATGATGAAGGTGGGTAGGACTGGAAACTCTTTTGGGAAACTGAACAATTTGCTTTATTGTCAAAGAAAGGGAGGTAAAGAGACCTTTCCTGTTTCAAGGGTAGAGAAGGAAGAATTACATAACAACTGGGAGACAGATCCATATAACAGGCAGATATTTCAGGCCTTTGGCAAGAGCCGAGCTCTAAGAGCAATGACTCGGATAATCCGAGATGGACCTAGGCATCCTTAGATAAGCTAAGCCATTCTCCCTCCATCCATCCTCCCCCATCCCCTCTCCAAAATGACCATACTCCCTCTGAGGACAGTGAGGGCTTAGTCAGCAGGGGCCAGCACTACTGTGGTCTGTGCGGGGCTTGTTAATAGCCACACTGTGTAACATCACAAGACTCAAACCCCTGATTGGATATAGAATTCAGACCTACACCTCGGTTAGGTTGTGTAAACTCCCAGGAGTGGACACAAAGGAGAAATACCGAAGGAAAATAAGAGGTATGGTCATTTTTATCCGCAGAGTTTTTGAAACAGTTCTTACGGGCTACACTGGAACCATAACTCAGAGATAGCTACTAGTATATCATATAGTGTCATTCTAATACTTACTATGGAATTGGCCCCAAAATGACTCTTGCTGTGTTTCAGTTACATCTGGGTGATACTTTATCTCCATGTCCCTATTTCTGTCATCATAGGTGAAGGCTTCATTTAATCAAGCCTTTAAATCAGATACCCTAGTGTCAGCAATCAATCTCCTGGCCCAAAGCCAACCACCTCATTCGTTCCATCACCACGTCTCCTCCCGACTGTCCACACGTCACCTCTCAGATCTCTCTGTACCAGTCAAACTCCTCTTCAGCATGTGTTGAGGCTCTGGGTTCAGGACTGTTGCATGGAAGTTCAGAGGAAGGTAAAGAACCCAGGGCTGTCAACAGTTAGTTTTTTTTTTATCAATTAAGAAAAGTCTAACAGAAAACATTAAATCTGAAAAGCAAACCTGAAGGCCAGAGGTACGAGGATTCATGTGACACAGCAGGACACAAAGAGGTCACAAGCGAGCAGTGGAACCATGTACGTGACACAGCAGGATACGCAGAGGTCACAAGTGAGTGGTACAGAACTGTAGAGAACACAGTGATGGGGTACAGGACATGCTACCCCCTAAATCTAGCACTTTGGCACACTGAATATTTCAAGCTGGAGGAATCTGAGAATGGAAGGATTTTCTGACCTACTCTGAAGCAGGTTATAAGATCCTCATGTGAGAGGTGCCCTTTTACTCAAAGGAAAAAAGTATCCTTATCTCTAAACAGATACAGACGCTGAAAGGAATCAATGAAGAGGCCTTGCCGTTTCCTCTAGTTTACTACTCTTAGCTCATAGTCTTTTTTGTCGTGTTTTAATTTTTCCTCACTCCATCAAGCCTGAGCATAAAAATGCTCAGGTTTAACTATTTTGGGCATCTTTATTTCCTTATGAAGGCTCACGGGTCACATAAAGCTTACACTAAACAAATGTGTATGTCTTTCTCTTGTTAATATATCTTTGGTTAACAGTGGTCCCAGCCAAGAACTTAGAAGGGTAGAAGAAAGATTTGTTTCCTACCCTGCAATGACAGTCTCTGCTCAGGTGAGAGAGAGAGCACGGTTAAACCCACCGAAAAGGACTTTGCTTTCATTGACTTTTGGATTCAGAGTTCCCAGACCTATTTCTCAATGTAGTTAATATTGTCTGAGCAGACTCAGAGAATTCACTTAGCAACACTTCAGTTTCAATTCAAGCCAACAAATATTTACTAAGTCTCCAAGCTTCACGTTCATCCTTGAAGATATAGTGGAAAAAAAGGAGATGCCAACAAAGAAACTGGATGATTTTAAAACAAAAGTATTGATTTCTACCTGCACTACTAAAACTACTAAATGGAAATTTACTATGATAACATCAACCTCTTTCCTCCCTTAGTGTCTGCTACTACAAAAATCATCATCTCTTTTCTGTCCAGTGCTTGCATTTAAGGCAAATCAATTCTATGTCTTAGTAGTCTCTCACCAGTTTCTAATGCCTGGACTTGCTCAGTCTCTCCTTCTCTGCTGCCGCTTTCTCCTCCTCCTCCTCCTCCTCCTCCTCCTCCTCCTCCTCCCGCTCTCCTCCTCCTCC
>PVJD01014407.1:0-29275 GCA_004026545.1 Mormoops blainvillei
CCCTACCCCCACCTAAATCCCATCCCCCCACCCAAGCTCTGCCCCGACCTAAGCCCAGCTCCTAGCCCCCAAGCCTCCCGTTCCCATTACGCTAGGCTCCCTACCCTAAGACCCACATCCCTTACACACGCCCTACCTCAAACATCCCCCATTCTGGTCAGTGGATGTTGGCAGAGGAAGGGCCAAAGCCATTTTCCCTCCAGGGGAAGGGCCAGACTAGGTTCCTCGGCAGTACTTAAGCTAGTCATTGTACGTGGAAATGGCAGGGAGCCGGTGGGGTGCCAGGCCCGACGCAGTGGTATCCCACTTAAGGGGAAACCTGTGTAACCACTGGTCCCTGGGGTGCCGAGGAACATGGCAAGGCTCACTGGGGGTGGGGAGGGAAGTCCTGAGGCTTGGATTACTCTCTGTGCCCCGGGCTGTACTCCTTACCTGCTGGAAATCCCCTCAGGCTAGAGCGCTCCAGCACCACAGCCAGCACACATCCGCCACCGCTGTAGCCGAAGTGCAGACTGGGTAGGGAGCTGTTGGCGGGAAGAGGTTATTGGGCGTGCACCGCCCACTGGGAGCTGCACGCCCTTGCAGCGTGGCACCCACCCCCCACTTCGGTAGGTGAGCTCCTTGCCTCAGTCCCTGATGCGTGTGGATGGACAGACTATTCAAATCAAGCTGGGGTCAGTATACACTGCAGAGCTGAACTGTGTCCAGCCTCAGATTAACTACAAGCTGACAACCAGGACCACCGCGAGGCGCGCCTGGCCTAAAAGCCATTTACGGCGCTTGTTGCGCTTTATCCCATTGGACGAGAGCTGAGGTATGACAGTCTCCATTGGCTCCTCCTATTTGAATATCGCAAGGGGTCGGCACTGGGCCAAGTTCAAAAGTAAAGTCCCAGAGAGTGCTTTCTAAAGAAAAGTCCTGATCCCCCGCTTACTTTTTCTTGGGCTGCATTGTAGGAGATAATGGCAAAAATACGGCTGCACCCTGCATTTTACAAGGGCATGAAAATTTTAAGAGTTCGCTAAGAGACAGAATACTATCAAGGTTTCCATTCTCCCATTACTCTTTTGATTTCAGGAGCAAGTATTACCCACCTAGCATCCACACTGCTTCCCGCTTTTTTCGGAAGGAGGTTTCTTCCATTGAGGTAAGACTGGAGTGTTTTCCCTGGGCCCCGCAGAACTCAAATGCGCTATTCTGAAATGGGTATGGCTGGAGCACAGGTATCACAATGGAAGGTGTGCACAGATTTCCAGCAGATCTTGATAAAAATGCAAGTCCCAGTTCGGAGGATGGGGTGGAACTCAAAGCCCGCTGTTTCTAAAAAGCCTGGTGACTCCAATGCTGCAGATCTCTGACTCAGCTTTGAGTCCCAAAGCCTGTAATTACTTTTCAGGACCAGAAATTGTGGGCCTTTGGTGACAGAATAAATTTCTTCTTTTGCTTTATTGGGGATACAAAAGAACAGGCTTTTCTATAATGTTTTAAAAAAATATTTAAAACAAAATTTTATTTATTTATTTTATTTTTATTTTTCAATTATGATTGACATTCAGTATTATATTAGTTCATTAGTTTCAGGTGTACATCATAGTGGTTAGACATTTATATAATTAACAAAATGATCCCCCCAAAAATCTAGTACCTATCTGGCACCATACACAGTTATTAAAATATAATTGGCTATATTCCCTATGCTGTACTTTACATCCTGGGGACTATTTTGTAACTGCCAATTTGTACCCAGAGGATATTATGCTAAGTGAAATAAGTCAGAAAGGGTAAGACAAATGCCATATAATTTCACTTACACATGGAATCTAAATAAAAAAATAAATGAACAAAACCCCAAAACATTCAGATACAGAGAACAAACTAATGGTTGCTAGATGCGGGGCATTGGAAGGCTGGGTAAAAAAGGCGAAAGGATTAAAAAGTATAAAAGCAAACAAAATTTTAAATAAAAGGTTATTGAGCAAGATATTTGCAGGCATCACCTCATTTCTCTTTAACTGCAGGCATTGGTTATATCTGTTATGGGGAACACAGACCTCGATAGGCCTTACTTAGTAAGAATACACTATTAAGAGTCTGTTAAATCAGCCTACTTCTCATGCCAAGAAAAGGCAGTTACCTGGTTCTGTCAGAGAGTTGAAGACCCCAGGTGGAACATTGTACCTGAGGGTTCTCATAACACCAGGTCATAGTGGCTCCATGAAACCACCACTCAAACACCTGGTATTACAGGTATTATAAGGTGTCACAAAGGGTAATGCCATGGAAAGAGGTGTTCTGGCCCTGTGATCCTGGAAAGCAGTGAAAGTTAAGAAGTACCCCTGAAAACATATAACATTATATTAGTTTCAGGTGCACGACATGATAATTCCATATTTGTACATATTGCAAAATGATCACCATAATAAGTCTATAGTTTACATCCATTACCACCCATAGTTACCATTTTTGTTCTTGTGATGAGAAGTTTTACGCAGTACAGTATCGTTAACTACAGTCATTATGTTGTACATCACATCCCCAGGATTTATTTTATGTGCATGTTTTTCTGTGTATGTATGCGTGTATATAATATTTTTAAGTGAACTTATTCTGACAAAACTTTATTTCAACAATAACTGTGATTCACATGTAGTATGTCAGCTCTAAAGGTTTCAAGATCTTTTGGTAACTTAAAATCTTACACTTATAGTAAATTAAGTATATAAGGTATGCAGGATGTGTTTTTGTTAAGGAAAAAATAGTAGTATCTTGTCCTAAACTAAAATGGTTGTTCCAGAATGACAAAAATGAAAGTGTAGGACTGTGGATGAAAAAAACGGGGTTTTGTGGAAAGTAACTGCACTGGGTGATCTGGTCATAAATTCCTAACTGTGCAGGTCATAGTGGGTACTCATGACCGAGGCCTGTAACTTTTTAAGCAAATCCGGTTCATTGTTCTCGTGCATCTAGGTTCACACACCTTTCAGATGCCAGAAGTAATGCCCTTCAAAGGCATGGCCATACTTAAGAAAGCACATAATCTTGTTAACTCTTCTGTATTTCAGTCCTGGCCTTGCTTTCCCCTACCCTCATGTAATCTCCCTGTGTTCCCACCTTAATTTCAAATGCATAAAAGAAGCTGCAAAACTGTTATTCTCAGGAGCATTTTAGATCTTGCCACAAGACATATGGGGTCACTTTGGCTCAAATAAACTCTTATTAAAATCTCATCTTTTACACCAACAGTACAAAACCTGAATGAGTATGGAAAGTAGTAGAAGCTTTGCAGAATAGAAATTTTATTTCTTGTGTTCAGAGTTGGCTAAAGGTCAATGGGTTTATTTATGAGATATTTAAAAATGAGCTGTAATATCGAATGGTACACTGATGGAAAACTAGAATTTGACTTCGTTAAAATGGGATTTTTTTCTTAGACTACGGGTCTGCTCTTCCTAAGAGTTGAGTTTGTAAAAGGGTCTCCTTTGCTTTTAGAGTACTCCACCTAGAAAGCAAAGGTTCAGCACCTAGGAATAATTGTTTTTTGCTTTATGTTGACTTTTTCACATCCTTGGTTACTTGAGAACCAAGCCTTCTCACTTTTGAAAGAGCTAAGGTTCTTTACCGCTGCATTACTTCCTATATTTACTTTTAAAATATTTTGTCACTTTAAACAGAAAGCCATGTAGTGTGTCTAATTAACACATGATCTTATTTGAGCAAGTGTTCAAACCTCCTGACTACTTTGATAGTTTGCCTTCCTAAACTCAAATATATTCTTGATCTCAACCTTCTTTGAGGGACCCTGGAAAATCACAAAGGATCTTGTAAAAACAGCTGGTAGAAATAATTAGGTTTATTTGATATATCAATTTGGGAGGCTTTGTCAATCAGAAGAGATGCCTAACCGTCCCTAGGTTAAATTTGTGTGAGCAAAATGTTAGTAATGTAAATATTTCTGAAATCGTATGAAGTTCCTCTCCTAGAGATTTTCCAGTGCCTACACTGTCTACAATATGTCCTGGTTCTGCTTTGCCTGACATTAAACAACAGTATAGAGTTATCAGCCATAATTCCAGTTATTTTTTGAAATGTTGCCTGCCAAAGAAACAACCAAATTTCTTTGTCAAGGCATGAGTTTTGTAAGTCTTTCGTCATGCACAGTTTTTTCTTTTTACACGGAGTCTTCCCTGAAAGCACTTGTAATCAGCTACAGGCTAGAATGCTTCATCTTCAAGAAACAGGGACTGTCTCACACCCCCCATGTAAAGGTCTATGACAGGTGCTCTGAGGGCACAGGCTTCTGATAGCATTGGTTAAATAGCTTTGAGATCCTACCACTGGACTGAGTCAGAATTTCCAGAACTCTAGTGAAGACACTGGTGGATTCATGACACTGCTAACCCAAGGCTGAGCAGAATAATAATTACATAGGGCTGAAAGAACTCATGAGGGATGATTATAGATTTTGTTTTGAATGTTACTGATGTTTAATGCTGCATTTTAAAAAAAGATTTTATTTATTTATTTTAGAGGGGGAAGGGAGGGAGAAAGGGAGAGAAATGTCAATGTGTGGTTGCCTCTCATGCACCCCCACTGGGGCCTGCAACCCAGGCACGTGCCCTGACTGGGAATTGAGCTGGTGACCCTTTGGTTCACAGGCCGGTGCTCAATCCACTGAGCTACACCAGCCAGGGCTAATGCTGTATTTTCTGGATATAAGGAACTCTTTTCTCATTTCTCTTAAACTATCCATAATTCATAACAATTTAGTAAACTATACTTTTATAAACAGAAATGAAACATATCTTTCTCTCCCTGCCCAATCTCTCCAGAATTTGTAATTTCTTTTTGAGCATTTTTATTTTCATGGCTATATAATTATTTGCCTAGTTCAATAAGAGCCTGCCATCCTTCACAGGTTGTAATTTGATACATTGGTTATATAACCAAGGCTCTGACTGCAATGTCATATTTGAGAAAGATGCTCATAGAATCAGATATGACCTGTCAATTAAAGTAACTAATACTATCTTATTTTTTTAGGTTTTAGGGTTTTTAGGGGAGCATACTGTCACCAACAAGTCCTGGAAATATCTAGTTAGGAGCTACAGCTGCAGTCCTTGCCTTTCGAAGTATAAAACCTCTTCTTCCTTTCCCAGTTGTACTCATGTAGCCTAGATGGGGGCTGAGGTTGGGGTGAGAAAGTAGCTACAGAGACACTAGTTCAGTAGCTATTGAACACTGGGTCCCAAGGTCTCTGCACAGTAGCAGAGGGAATTCTCTGTCATGTCTTCTAATCTTTGGACTGATTTCTTGATCACCCTTTTTTTGTCCCTGGGCTGGATGGCAGGCAAATTGTATTTTCAGATATAAAACTCAGAAGCATGGATCACTTGATAGGCAGAACGATTCAACAGGACTCTGACAGCCTGGTGCACTGGCCTGAATGAGAAAGATGAAACTGTCTTGCCCATTGGTACACATCTGGAGCAATGGATTCAGATGTGTGTGGGAGGGCACCTGTGAGGATGGTGTTTGAAGATGTGTATTCAGAATTACTGTCAAAGAAGAGTTGATGAGACCATGGGTGTTTAAATGGGAGAAGAGTTAACAAAAGGGAGAACCTAATAAGCATCTTCCTCTATTTTATGGGTTAGCACATGGGAGGAGTTATAGACTACCAGTGGGTGATGAAGGGAAACAGAACTCAATGGAAGAACGTATTTTCTAAAACTGGGCCTGTCCAGACACTGAATGGGCTGATACAGGACTGTGCTCCTGGTCCCTGCAAGTGTGCGATAAGGACTAGGTGGCCATTTGTCTGCAATGGTGATGAAGGGCAGGATGGACCCAAAAGAATAAAACATTTTTCATTAAAATCTGACAAGTTTAGAATTCCCACTTTTTGTGCATGAACAGTTTCTAGATCTTGCTATTTTTTTCTCTTTAGATTTGATACTTTTTAAAGTATTTTTACCTCAAAGTAGCTTTTGTAGAGAATGGCTTCGGGTAATAGAAGAAATCACACAACCAAATACACCGAGTTATTACACTTAAAAAAAGGAAACCTTAATATTGACAATGTAATATCTTAACATTTATTATAACTGTGTGCATTGATGTGGGTTAAGCAAGTATGATTAAAAACACTAGGCAATTAAAAAGAAGCAAAAGTGTAATGGAACCACCCCTCTTCCTTGAGTCTGCAGAATTCCTGCCTTTTTAGATTGAAAAAGGTTGTTTTGGATTGAAATCAATATTGATCTTGCAAGCTTTCTGTCAATCTCTTGCGTGTTGGTTCTAAAACTCCCTTAAAAGGCAGAGTGTACCTTGAAGGTGGGGAAGCCAGCCTATCTCAGACCTCTTTATCCTGTACTCCATCAGCTGGGCCTGTACCAAGGTATGATGCCCCCCCACCCAAAGGAGTGACCTTAATTTCCCTTTCACTCATTCACTCAGCACCTTTGTGTCAGTGCCTACCATGTGCCAAGTCTCATGCTGCAGGCTAGACTTTATAAAGACAAGCTTATATTTAGTGTTGGTAATTGTACCATTTGTTTCCACCATAGCAAATCTGATGCGCATCTATAAAAAAAAATGGAATGTTCCACTCTGATCATTTGGTGGGAAGAACAAGTCCACCAGCCAGTGCGCACAGGGCTCAGAAACTGAAGAGAGATGGAGAGACATTTTCTAATAAAGAGAACAGGCCCTCATTTTTCATCAGAAAAACTCTCAGGTTGTTCCTCCTCTCAAGGAGCTTACACAACATTGCTGTTCCCAAAGGCAGAGAAGCACAATTTAACATGAACAGAACATCAGTGATGGTTTGGACAGGCCTGCATCTGTCCAGCAAGCCAACAGGTTTCTACTAGGTTGGGACATAGTCTGGACTGGACAATAGGAGGTCACTAAAGGCCCTGTGTTTGGATTGGCTAGCCCACTGGAGCTTTCCCTGGGTTAACAAACTCCTCTTTGGGAAGGTCTCTGAGTCAAATATCTTCCCATCTTAGAGCATCTCAGTTCAGAATGTTTTCAGATAAAGAGGAAGAGAGGGAAGGGGGGCAGTTTGGCCCTTGTGGTACTTCACAAGGTGACCCAGGATACCCGGAGGAGGAGTGTGATTTCACACCTTCCCTCTGTTAGAGTTTGTCAGGGGGGCACCTGTGTTATCTGGTAAGATTAGGTAACCTCTGCACAGTGCTTGGCAAATACTCAGCACTATATCAATGCTTGCTGCTGTGGTTACTGTTACTGGAGAGAGACAGCAATGGTTCTGTGTAATACAATGACCACCTCCCCAAGCCTCAGTATCCTCATAGGTAAACTGGGGACAAGAATACCCTCTGCAAAGAATTAGAATGGGGATTAATGCCCTCACTTTGTGATAATGTGTGGCATGTAGTAAGGCCTCAAGAAATGTTAGCTGCTTTTCTCCCTGCTTTATCCTGCTGAAGTATATACACTCTATAAGCTACTTTAGAAGATTTCTATGTAAAGCTTAGGGACTGGGAATTGAGGCCAAAGGTATTAATCAGCTATCAAAATTCAGATGCAGATGTTCCCTTGGTCAGTAGCCTCCTAACAATCACACCCTATAGAATTTAAACCACACTGTGTAAACTTTCTAATACATGCCCACATGCCTGCAGGAAAGAGAACCTCAACTATATAGTGAAAGGTGGGTAGAGGAGGTAATTAAAATCTGTTATATATAACTCAATCAAAAGCAACTAACTACTTTTAAAAGTATATGGAAAGTTTAAAACGTATATATGGCAAATAGAGAAGCTAAGCACTGGCTTGTGCCAATCCCTAGCACTCTATGTTTGCTATTTACCCATCAGGGATCGTCAACAGTCTTCAACCTGGTCCCTCAGAAGCTTCAGGGGTCTTCTTATATTCTAAAGTACCAAAGGTACACTCAGACTTGCAAACCAAAATGTGATTTGCTCCCTGTCCCAAGTCAGTACGCACTGAACCCAATGCTCCTGCCTATGCCTACCATACCAGGCCACCTAAACTCAGCAGGAAGCCCACATGCCTTAGGGAAACAAAGACAGAATTCTTGTTCAATCTTCTTTGCTTGAGCTTGAAATATGATCATTAATGTGAAGCACTTTCTGAGCTATAAAAAGCTATACACACAAGTAATTATCATAGCATCATTAACATATGCTACTGGATGTAAGCAAGTTCAACTCGAGAAGGGCAAAGGATGAAGAAATCAAGTGATGAGGGAAGAGGATACAGCAACTTGGGACAACTGGGGATGGCTAAACTTGTCCTGGAGTCATCAGTTTCTTCTTAGCCTGGGGGGACTAAAAGAAAATAGAAGGAGCCATGAGATCAGAAATACACATCCAGTCCAATGACCAGTCAGAGGCTCTTGGGATGGGTGACTGCTCCAGGCAACAGGATTAACAGTGCAGGTCAACATGCCTTCTGGAGAGAAGGCAAAACAGGCTTGTAGCTGGTGGAACACTTGGTTGCCACCCATTTCCATTGCCTTCAAGGGAGATATGCTGCTCTGTGCTTCTAGCTGAAGAGGTGCTAAAGAGGAGGGGCTACCAGGATCTGAAAAGGCAATGTCCTATGGGCACTTGGTCTCATGCAGCTCAGACACTGAGGTCTTTTTGCTGGTTTTTAGCATACAAACCTGTCTGCAGGCAGTGTTGGCGATGTAGCCCAGAGGCTGCCCCAGCAGCCCTTTCTGGTTGGGGCAGCCCAAGAGGGGCACCATCCTCTCCCACACATGCCTGCTTGCCCTGGTCTTTAGCTGCTGCTGTTGGCCCCACCCCCGCAGCTGTATCTTGTTTTACTGAACACCCTGGCTGCCCAGTTCTTGTCTTATGCTATACAAGCAACGGTAAAAGTGGTCTGAGGACCTATAGCAGAGAGCCTTCAAGCTGAATCTGAATTCCGGAGTTGAGGTCCTAATTCTGCCATCCACAAGCTAGGTGTTTCTCTGTGCCCTTTTCCTTTCCAGGTCTTCATTTCCTTGTTCCCCAACAAGGCTAAGAACACAGGCCTGGCTGGCCTCCCAGGGCAGCTAGAAGGCTCAGCTGAGGTGCTGCATGGAAGGCACTTCTTGAGAGGAAGAGACTACAGCTTCTGCAAATTGGAAGTGTTCCTGAGGAGGGTCTTTTCACCTTAGACTTCAAAGTATCATAGGGCATAGGGAACAGAGGACTCAGGGCCCCTGAACATAAAAAAGGCTAAGAGAGATATCAGTGTCCTAGGTTGAGACTCAGAGGCAGGCCGGGGCACACTTCTTCCCTCTAATAATCCTGGCTGCTTGACCTTTGGGGTGACAGCACCCACCTAGAAGAGCTTCTCATAGCATTTCCCACAGTGGATGGTGTCACTGTGAATGAAGATCTGATCCAGGAGCTCACCCATTGGTTTACTGCAAATCCCACACTGAAAGAGAAAGCAAGCTAGAGGTCAATACACAAGTGAAGTGAGGTACATGAGTGGAGCGGGGAGGGAGCCTGACCGAGGAGGCAGGCAGGCACTGAGCAAAAGGCACAACCTGGACTTTGAAGTAGACGATTTGAAAATGGCAGGAAACAGATACAAAACCCAAACTAGAAGTGAAACAACAAAACCAAACCCCACAAAAACTAGCAGGCAGGATGATCACATAGTGGTTAGGAGCCCAGGTTTCAGAATTGGGCCTGGGTTTGTGCCCTGAATCCACTAAGCGGGTCCTCGAATCATGTCGTTATAATGTTGATGAGATGCCAGAGAAACTTAATTTGTTTGTATCAATTAGCCAATGGTAAAATTGGTTTTGTTACACATTAAAATTGGTTTCAGTGTATAATGTTATACACTTAAAGTCACAGAACCTATCAATGACTTTAAGTGAGGACTCACTGAATTATGCTTCTGTCATTTTAGCTACTGTGAACCAGAACTTGAACCTCAACTCAGCCAGCTGATGGTGCTGATCATTTATGGGGTCACGTCTAGCAACACGGAAAAAAAATCAATAATCTTGGCTTGCAGTGTGCTTCACACTGTGGACAACAGGGGCCCTGAAGAGTTGTTACGATGCTGAGGCGATGGGTGTCCTCTGTTTTTCCCTAAATGTAACAATACCAGCTGGTATTGTTTAAAACATTATATCAACCTAATAAAGGTAGGAAAAACCTACAATTAAGGATATGATATTGTCAGACTAGTTTATATAAATGAGTTTGAGCAATGTGGTGACCTTTCCTGGGAGGCAGCAGAGTGTACATGGGATAATGTCTGCTCTGATGTCAGAACCAGGATTGCAACCCTTGGTTCTGAGCAGCTCTGGAATCCTAGAAAAATAACTCCCTTTCTATAACTGTGCTCATGGTCTATGGGGCAGCTCTCAGGCAGCCAGCCTGCCTTCCAAGAATCTTCCAAGAATATCAGGTCTCACTATCTTGTCACAACTCCAACCTCCTCAGCTCCTATGTGAGCCCCAATCATGCAAGTTTAAAATCTCTGCCCCTCCATGTCCCCTTCTCTATATCCCCTCCCCCTCCCGTGGACCTGCTTTCCTACTCCTATTCCCTCTGTGCCGTGGGCGAGGAGGCAGCTGCCTTTGCTCATGTTCAGCTACCTGAAAATTACTCCTGTGTGCCCCTTCAGGTCAGACTCCAGACCCGTCTCCCTCACAAAGCCCTCCACCTGTGCTTGCTCTGCTGTCCACCTGCACTGCTCCCCTACAAAGCCAACCACGCAAGACAGACTTCCAGACTCACTTTCTCCATTTTCATATGTCTTGTTCTCCCATTAGCCCACTCTAATCAGGCTTCAGTCCCCACCACTTATTTACTGCCTTTGACTTGGAAGATCATTCAGCTCCCAGTTCTGCAAAACCGCTGAGATGGAGCTCAATCATACTGAGTTCAAGCCTTCTCCACACTCTCTGAACCCACTGGACTCCCTAACTCTGGACAATGCTCTCAAAAGCACCACCCTTCTTCCTTACCTTAAAGCAATAGTCATGGCAGCAGATGCCAAGATGTTCAAGGGTAATCTTTGGACAGTCTAGGATCTCTCTGTTGCAGTAAGTACAGACCCCTCCAGTTGTTCTGTGAGATGAAAAACAAGAACCTGGTGGTCAGGCTGGCATACAGGCTACTCATGTTATCCAGTCAGACCCTCTGGTTTGACATAGCTAAGCCTAGGTTTGCTGCCAGAATTCCCAGGCTGCCACCTTTTTCTGCGGCGTGCAATTAGCTACATAGTCCTAGGCCAGACCGGGCCTTTGCAGACACTCACATTATTTCCAGAAAGTGGTCATGTATCTTTACCGTATGCACTATGGTATGTGTAAACGCCCTGATGGGATTCTTATTCCAGGCAGCTTGCCTGTCCTTGCACCTGGCCTAGCATACCTGCTCCCCTCTAGAACAGGAAGACCCATGTCTTTTCCTACAGGAGATATGTCCTTGTACATCCTACCTGGACACCTGTCTTGCTGGCACGTCTGTCCATGCCTGGAGCCACTGAGCCCTGCCTCTCGAACCATACACTTTTGGACCCCTGCGGTACTCACTGTGTAACTCAGATATCTCAGACACATTATTTATTCTTTCCAGACCTGTTTTCTTCACTATGACCTGAGTAAACTGCATGTCTAAGATTCCTTGATCCCTTATTCCAAGAATTGAAAAACGGCACTTCTTTATCATTAAGACCATCCTGTGAAGTGCTGTCATCTAGTGACAGCTTTTGAAACTGCTGAATGAGGTACTCTGCACCTTCATTTCAAATGAATGGTTCTCTCTGGCTCTTTTCTGGCTTCTTGATGATAGCAACCTACTTTTCTTCATTTCCCATGCACCACTCTCTTCCGCAGTTTTTTTTCTAGTCAGATTTGCAAGTTCATAAAGTGATCGAATAGGTTCTAATTCCAAGGACCTCTCCTGCTGACATGAGCCCCTTAGGCTTTCAGCCACCACCATCTCCTTTCTCAGTAGCCCTTTGTGTTCACCCTCTGGTCTTAGCTGCATTCAAAGGCTTCAGTTGACACAAGTGTAACATCCCGATAAGGGACACACAGTGGTGTGACATATTGGAAAGTGGATCAGAAGCAGCAAAACAACAGACAAAAACAAGCAAACTTAGTGTGGAAATCTCCGTCAGCTGTTTCTCCTCTGTAGACCTACAAGCTCCCTGGTAAGACAGCAGGCTTACCTCTCAAAGTATGGCATGCTGTCATATGGGGGTTTCTTCTCCACGTTGAAGGAGTCCTCAGTGCTGCCGATGCTGCAGGGAGTGTGATGGGGAAAGAAGAGGAAAGAAAATGAGAGCCATGTCACCACCACAGCCATGGGTGAGGATGCTTTTCTTGTTAACACTGTGGTCACAAACTAAGACAGGACTCTGCATGGCCAGCCATCATCTGTTATGCTAAATGGCAGGGGAAGCTTTAAACTTGGTACCAAGGAGGCATAATTCTCTTGGAGAAGAGCCCTTGGATGGGGGCCAAAGAGAATCCGCCATGGTGAAGCACGGCTAGGGTTTCTGAGGCTGTGTATACCATGAGGACTCCCCATTTCCCTGAGCAATGGGAAAGGGGCAGGGCTTTTTCTTCCCACATATGTGTCTGCACTGTAATGTGACAGTCACCAGGAGCCCACTCACAAAAGAAATTAGACACTAGAAATGGGAACAAAGAAAACATTTCAATGTGATACCTGCACTTGCATTACAGGGTGGGAATAGGGGTGAAATTTTTTCTTTTTCGTCATTATTTTTCAATAATACGACTTTTTATAATAAAAACTGATGGTTAAAAAAATAAAACAATTGCCATGGAAGGGTGACTAACTACAAGCCCTATGGCATGCTTTAGTGAAGCTGCCATTCTCACAGGAAACATATGGTGACCCCCTGAGGCAGTCAGGAAAGCTGACTAAGAGGTTAAGCAACATGCCTAAGGTCACGCCCAAAGGAAGGGGTGAGCTAGAATTTTGCCCAGGCTCTGATTTCTTCTCAGCATTAAGCTTACCTCTGAGCCTCCTGAGGCAAAAAGGGGAAATACACTGGACTACGCAATTCTCACTACCCAATAAAGAAAGTCTACTGGTTTGTCACGAGACATAACACTTGGGATGAATGCTAAATTCAACTTTAAAATAAACTTGTCAGAGTATAACAAATAAATTTAACAGAGTGGTGTGACTAGGAGAAGAATAACCAGAAGATGGACAAAGTTCAGTCAAATGACACTCATAGAGGCAAATGCTAGATGGCAACGGCAGCTCCCCTGAGAGTGCTGGAGGTTTTTTATACGTTATTTCTAATCTCAAAACATCTCTGAACAAAGCTATAGAGACAAAAAATAGATCACGGGCTGAGGCTGGTGGTATGGAGAGCTGCTAATGGGTACAGGGTTTCCTAAAAGGTGACGAAAATGTTCACGGGGAAGTGGATGGTGGTGATGGCTGCACAACATGGTGAATATACTAAAAATGACTGGACTGTACACTTTGAAAGTGAATTTTATGATATGTAAATTACATCTCAATAGAGTTGGTGAGAAGTACCACCCTAAGGAGTTACAGATGAAGAAACTGAGTCTCAGAAAAGTTAACTATCTTGTCCAAAATAATCCAGCCAATGGGGGCCAAGGTGGGGCTTGAACACAGCCCCCAAGTTCACACTCATCATTTCATAGCACTGGTGAAAACTCGCCCAGAATCCCCAGAAGTCCAATTCTGAAATAAGGCCAGGATGCTTCTCTCTGTTACTAAAGTCCTCAACCTAGCAGTGAAATGGTGTCTCATAAAAAACATTCCCAGGGGGATACTGTCTCAGTGTGGGTTGTTTTTTAATCCTCACCCGAGCACATGCCTATTGATTTTAGGGGGAGGGGAAAGGAGGGAGAGAGAGGGAGAGAGACATTGATGTGAGATAGAAACATCAACTGGTTGACTCTCGCATGTGCTCAACTGGGACCGAATCCGCAACCCAGGCATGTGCACTGACTGAGAATCGAACCAGTGACTCTCTGGTTTATGGGACAACACTCTAACCCACTGACCCACACCAGCCAGGGCTGTGTGGATTGTTTTTAGTTGATGTGGCATGGAGGAACCCTTCCATATGGCTTCAGGAAGCAAGCAGATGAAGAGATGATGAGTGCAAAGTTATGAGTATATCAGGATCTGAAGTCAAATGTGTGTTCAATTGAGGCAACTTGATGTGCTGGAAAGGGCGTGAGACCTAAAGAGATGAGTCTCATGTTCTGGAACAAGATGAAATTAATTATATGGTCTCTAAGGGTCCCATCACTTCTGTAAACAGTGATGCCCTCAGTATTTCACAAGAGAAAGCTTGTAGTCTACCGAGAAACAAAGACAGGCAGAAAGGGATAGCACTGGAAGTGGGGTGTAGAATGAATTAATGATAAAGGGGGAAAACAAAGGCACTGAGTTAGGCAGCTGGAAATGCATAAATCACGTCTGTAGGCAATTACATCACTCATCCATTCAACAAGTGATCCATCCATTCAAAAGCTACTCTGGGCCAAGTCCTGGATGAGGTACTGAGGATACAGGAGCAAGGACAACACAGTGCCCTGTAGGAAAAGGCCACAACATGAACAATTCAGGGACTTGCTCTTACCTGCTGTAGCGTGAAGACACTAGCTTCCTGGAAGATACCTCGGTAGCATTCATGTGCTCCTTCATGAAGAAAATCCCTTTGCTGTAGAATGAGCACAGAACAGAAAGAGGTATATTGAAAGATTCCAAGGGACCAGGCCTGTCCCAAAGGAGAGGTTCAGGGCTACAGGGATCCCTCAGCTGGTATGACAGAAGCAAAGGAGCTAATGGGAAGGCCTGGGGGCAGAGGCACTGGTGTGCTCCAGCTGCTGCTGGGCAAGGACAGCAGCAAAGGGGAGCTGCTGGACTGCTAAGCCCACTGGGCAGCTGGGCTGAAATCAAAGCCCATGGGTTCAGCTTGCTGCATATGCAGGAAGAGAGACCCCTACCTAGAAAGAGGGTCCCTGCAGCCAGTGGTGATATGTTCTCCTTCATGCAGATATCAACATGACTAGAGGCTGCTCCACGCCACTGACTTCAGTATAGTGGACTTTCCATCCTTCTTCTCTGACTGTGTTCTCTTCCCCTTCTACTGGGACCAGGAGAGCCTCCAACTCTCAACCGCAGGCTGTTGGTCTTCTCCGCTCTGTGTGAATCTCCATCAGCAATCTAACCTCTCCCTTGTCATTCATGGAGCTCCAGAAGCCCAGGAGTCACCTCAGCTTGGCCAGGCCTCTGGCAACATTGGAACCAAGGAATGCCTCATGCTGGGCTGACCACATTCCTAAATTTAGCCATTTCTGTGCCTGATGTCAGCAGAGGCACCTCTGATTCTCCTCCCACACAAACCTCACTCAGCCTCCCTGCAATGGTTCCCTTCCTACACTCTAAGATAGTAGGAGAGGCCAGGAAGGCAGATGAGGGACTGGGTGTGTGCTTCTCCTTACAATGGATAACATGAGGGAGACAAGCATATGCCTGGGCCTCAATAGGCTCTCTTTGGCCTTTCCAGGAATGTCCCCCAAGAGTTATTACCAAGGTCCTATGGATGGCACAGCCCTAGGAAGTACCACCTCAGCTTCTTATTGGGATAGGGACTCAGGCTGCGTTTTGTGGCCCCTTAATCAATGGGCTGCTGGGAGCTGAAGGAGGCACTGAAGTTTATGTCAGGGAAGTGACATGGGACAAAAGCCTAGTCCTTTAGCTCTAGGGAGGAAACAACCCAGAGAACATGTCCCAGGTTGTTCCTTTTTACCTGGTTGAGCTGGGATCCAATTCACTTGGGGAGGCTTGGACGTAAATGTGAGACTGCTCAGTGGCAGCAGTGACTGTAATACTGACCATACAGCTTGAGAGGTTTCTCACCATGAGAGAAGTAGAGGAAGGGGAGAGTGTGCTCATACCGAGAGCTGACATCGAGTAGTCAAACAGGGGTTTTGAACCCTAATCCTCAGACTGCTCTTCAAACATTTTTTTTTTAATGCCAATGTATTTGAAACAGCCCTTGCAATTCCTGAGCTTTTGCTCTTTGGGACTCCTGAGGTCAATGGGTGGTACAACCCACTTTACAGATGAGAAAACCCAGGCTAGGTGAGCCAGGTCGCCCTGTGGGTCAGTGGCAAGACCCTAATCTTCCAGTATCCATCAGAACTTCCCATTGCAGTCAAGAGCCTTGGCCTGCGACTTACTTGGTTAGAGAACATCCATGGGACTACTAGGGACTTGACAGACACAGCTCAGCTCAACCCCTCACTGGATGGGACAGCCCCTTCCTAGGATCAGCTTCCCCTCCCCCAATCCTCCAGTGAACTCTTTGGAGAACACAAGGCTGAGAGAGAGAGAGGAACAAAAGAATTTAAGCATCACCAAGGAAGAGACTTGGATGCAGTTCATTCTGGAAGGCATCGCCCATAAGCAGAAGCAAGAAACGGACAGGTATAATGGATTTTATGAATCTCCATCTTTGACTACAACATATAGCCCTTGGCCTGGAATCTGACCTCCTAGCCGGCTCACAAGGCCCTTCTCTGGTGAGACCCTTACTTACTCTCATTTTGCCTGCTCCCAGGTCACCAGTCCCATACTAAAGCTGCTGCAGCTGCCCACTGAAATCCAGGGCATCCCGTTTGGCACCACCACTGCTACCCCTGCCTCATTTGTGCCATCCACATCATGTCTGCCCGCTGTCCAGGAGCCTCAGGCCAGCTCTGTGGGTGCACACTGCCCTGGGCTGATTTTAGTTTCTCTCCAACATGCTTCTGCTCAGATCATGCTCTGGATGTGGTCTGCCTGTACCTTGTCTAGGCTCTGGGATATCATTTCCTTGCTAGAGAACCCAGGTCCCAAGACTTGAACTAGTTTAAGGGTGGGGAGGGGGAAAAACAACCATGATCTAGCACCTGCTTGGCTCCCTAGCTTCATCTTCCTAAATGATGTCATGTGTACCTGAAGCTCTACCCATACTGAATGACCTCACTTGTAGCTTTGCATGTAATACCACCTTCTCTTTCAGGAAGCCCTTCTAGAGTATCTGCCCATTCACACCAGGCCTCAAGGTGCCCAGTCGCTCTGTGCATATTCCTACATCACCATATGACACAGAAATGCACCGTGGAAACTGGAGGAGGCAGACTGGCTGAGAGGGAAAGGCCTGCAGACAGGAACCTGGGAAGACAGATGGAGGATAAAATACAGAGCCACAGAGTGAGAAGACAACTGACTGCAAGAAGAAGGAAACAACATCCTCTTCCGACTGAACAACAAAGTGTCTGGCATCCTCTGATCCACACCCAGTACAACAGTCAGGGGGATAACAGAGCTGAGGGAGCAAGGTAAAAAATAATACCATGGGGGTCCCTCTAGCACTGCAGTATGAGCAATGGGAAACCTCCAATGGCAAAGCTCCCTAACCCTCTTAGGGTAATATCCCACCTCCCTCCTGTAGTCTCCTCCTCCTTCTAGCCTACAGGGTCCAGCCCTGGCCCCACCCACCTGGTCTCCCATCCCTTCCTCACTTCACTTCCTGCCCTCCAACCACAGGACCTCCTTTCAGTCCCTTGTTATAGACTCCCTCTCTTATTATGATCTCTGTACATGCTGTTTCCTCTACCCATGTTTTATCTTCCCAGGTTCTTTGCCAGTTTTCTTCCTTGTGGGTTAGCTCTCAACCGAGCTGTCCCTTTCTCAGCAGAAAAAGTTTTCGCAGACCATCCTAGCTACGACACCCTCTACCCTGGTCTTTCTCCATCAGAGCACTTAGTTTCTTTCTTTTCTGGGCTTATCAATAGAGAGGCAGCAGATACAGCACAGAAATTAGCAGTACAGGCTCTGGGCTCTGACCGTCTGGGTTCTAATGCCTGTTAGGCTACTGCCTGGTTGGATGAATGTTTGCAAGCTATTTTACCTCCCTCCGCCTGAGTTTCTGATCTGTAGAACAGAGAGAAGAGTACCTCCCCATAGGGTTGGTGTGAGAATTGAGTATGCATAAAGCATGAGGATGGTGCCTGCACATTGTCAGCACATGGCAAATGCTAATAGGTATCACTATGGTGTTTCTGTTATCACATTTATTCATGGGTGCGCTGTGTGCCCCTTGACGGCAGGTGGGCAGGGCCCTGGCCATCTTGTTCAATATGTTTATGGTCCCTGCCTACAACTAGCTCACATGAAGCTACTCCCGAACTCATGGCCACATTGGGAAAAGGTCTCTGGGGAGCAAAGGGATTATCTAAATGCTGCCATGCAAGACCAAACTGGTAGTGGTGGCAGGGGAAAACTTCATCGAACTTCCTTTGTCTCTGGCAGGGAGTCCCATCTACACCAGGGAATACCTTCCTCAGAGACCTTCCGTCTCCATGAATGGCAAAGTTAGCCCATATCCCTCTCCAGAGCCGGGTATTCATGGCTGAAATAGCTGCCAGACAACACGGCTCTCTGTGCCAGATTTGGTCTAACAGATTTGATGCTGTGGCTCAAAACTGAAGCCCATGTAGACCTATCCGTCGGATGCTCATTGCTGGTCAGCTCCCCTCTGGCTTCTAACCACTCACACCTGCAGAAGGTAACTGGCATGCTCACTGTGTCAGGATTTGTTCTGAGCTGTAAACCATCACAAAACCCTGGCTGTAAAAGCAGGAGCCCAGCACAGTATAGCACAGAGGGCACTCACCTGGTGGCCTGGCTCTCCAAATCCATGAGCTGTTGGTGTCTTCTGGGGCTGCTCTTCCCCTCTGGACTGCTGGGGTCTTCAGGCTGCTGGGTGAATGCACCTGGGTCTTCCTGGCCACCTCGCAGGGCTCCAGGCTTCTCCTGCCACTTCTCCCCCAGCTTGGTGACCACATTCTTCTCCTCAAAACCAGCCAAGGACCTGAGGAAGAATGAGTGCCCTTATGGAGCGAGTATTGTGGGGCTAGAGCCTGCTCACCCACTGCAAACTGATGTCACCTCCCATGGGCATGGCAGCTCCTCTCCTGGAAGGTGGGGCAGTAAGGAGTGCAGCATGCCCCACCCCCATATCGGGAAGCAGTCTATTTCTTCCTCAGGAGGACCCCAGAACAGCACTCCCTTTCAACCAACAAAGGCGGTGTCCCCAACAACATCGGATGACTTCGACGAGGTATTAAAAGACAAAAATCTACTCCTAGTTAGGAACAGCGGTACTCCTGTCCTCCTCTTCCCACTGTGATCCACCTTTCCCCAAGCCTTCCCCATCCCAGACCATCTGTCCTACCTAAAGAGTCCACAGCTGTATTTTCTTCCCAGGCTGATGCTCCGACCGGTGTATGCAGCCAGGCCCCTGTAGGGCACACCTAGCTCTCTGGGAAGGAGTTTCTACCATAGGTTGCCCTGGAGGGCTGTGCGGGGCGACGGGGAGGGAACAGGACTGTCATGTAAGCTGTATTCTCAAAAGTGACGGTGACCTCACAATTGGGGGGTGGGGATATGAACCGAAATGCTTTCAGGCACCTGGAGCCCATTTGTGATCCTCGTTTGCCATCTAGCGGCCGGCGCAGGCAAAGTAGCCGATTAAGCCTCACCAAAACCTAGCTCGCCCAGGGCGGCCATTTTCTTTATTGACGGTCGCATTTCCCGGCGGGCACCGCGGTCCTAGCTCAAGGCTGCGAGAAATGGCGGTGCGCACATGCGCACACACACTAGCTACCAGGCGCCCGGGGGTGCGGCTGGCGCGTGCGTACGCAGCCGTGCAGGTATCGTGGCCACTTTGTTTTCGCAGCTAGGTCTGCTTTGTCTTCTTGATTGCAGTCACTGTTATTACGGCGCAATATTGTTTATGTCGCTTTTTTTTTTTTTTTTTTTGCAGATGCAAAAGCTGGGGGGTGAGGATCCCCTTGAGGCTCATAAGTGGCAGTCAGGATGGAACTTAAATCTCCTTCCCGTGGCTCAATCTGATTACGTATCTGCCTTGCCTCTACATTTCCCATGTCTCTGTCTGGGGGTTAGAGGTGAGGCGGAAGCAAGAGCTAGGGCTCATCACTTAAACATCCCTTTTAAAACAAACAAAAAGGACTTTCTCAAGTTCAGCCACGCACCCCCCCCTCAGCAGCTTCTCTTCCCCTCCAACCACCAAACTTGAAGGAACTGTCTGCCTCGCTTCTTTATTCTCTTCTCCCTGTCAACTAGCTGTGCTGAAGGACCTCCCTACCCCCATGTGTCTAGACCAATATAATACCCTTTAGGCCCCTGCCCCCATTGGAGGATTCAGGATTTCAGGTACCCCAAAATCAACCATCAGAAGCTGCAAAACCTAATTGGAAACGATCTGGATATTTTATCCAGGTAGATGAGTTTTGGAGAAACCCCAACTAATGTTTGCTTTCTCCTTGGTCCCTCACCCCAAATTTAGTCTACAGTCTCCGTAAGACTACATATCAGGGCAAAAAAAATTTCTTAAAAGCCTCCTCTACAAATATTAGTAGGAAGCTTTAGCCTTCATATTGCACAAGTAACCTCAACTCGTCCCCATGTACCAGAAACACAATTCTGATAAAAATATAAAGTGAGGCAAAAACTACAACCAACTTTTATATAAACCAGTGCATTTTATATTTCTGTATTTATATCTGACTCATGGCCGTAAATTTAGAATTAATGCCATAACATCTCTATTTGTTTCTGTGTGTGTGTGTGTGTGTGTGTGTGTGTGTGTATGTTATTTATATGTACTATTTTCTTGATACTGGATAGTATTACCAAATTAACAAAATCCCTATGCCGTATTCCAGTTTACTTAAAGAGAAATAAGCACTTATATAAATTAAATATACCTAAAACTCATAAATTAAAGAAACAATTTCTACTACTTTGAATGTATAAGATAAAGTATTCTTGTAAAAACTAGCCCAAATGTTTTTTAAAATTCAAGTACAGAGAATTTAGGTAAATCTTTGCCAAAGTAGTTAATATTGTTAGTTTAATTTTTAAAAAAACAGCTATGTATTGTGAATTATAAACATAACAGTTAACAAAAGCATATATTTTTATTCTACTTGGGCATACTCTTTTTAAACATAAAACAGGTTTACTGGTCAAATAAGTTAATATTACATCTACTAGATGTTTAAGGCTATAAAAACATAAATCTGCTTTTAACCAAACTGACTCATTATTCTGAAAACTTTATTTCAACAGTAATTCTGTTTTATAATACATCAGCTTTAAGACAGTTTCCAAGGTCTTTTTGGTAATTTAAAACTTTAGACTTATGCCCTGGCTGGTGTGGCTCAGTGGGTCCGGCATCATCCTACAAAGCGAAAGATTGCTGGTTCGATTCCCAGTCAGGGCACATGCCTGGGTTGCAGGCCTGGTACCCAGTTGGAGACGTGTGAGAGGCAACTAATTGATGTATATCTCCACATCGATGTTTCTCTCCCTCTCTTTCTCTCTCCCTTCCCCTCTCTCTAAAAATAAATAAATAAAATATTTTAAAAAATCCTTAGACTTATGCCAAATTAAATTAATTAATGGCTATTCATTGCACAGAGAGGTTGTATTTGGATCTGTTAATAAATTGGTTCATTTGTCCACACTGAAAAAAATACTATAAAAATTATATAGCTATATGTTTTTATGAGATATATATTTATAAAGGTTACTAGTTTGCTACCAAATGCTGTATATGACTGACAGTTCAAAATGATCTACCTCCTAGTTTTCTCTAATAGAAGTTACTAATAATTAAAAATTATAATCAATATGCATAAATGAGACTACTAACAGTACTAATGGCAAAGGGAAACAACTTCGAATGCAAGATATGCAAATATATTTATGTTAAAGGAAAAGAATAGTTTTGTCCTAAATTAAAATAACTAGTGGTTCCAAAAAGTGTATAAGACAAAATGTAAATGGATATTTTTAAAATTATAAAAGGTTCACAAAAAAGAAATTTTAATTGGCATGGTCAAAACTGACTAAAATTTAATGAGACTATAAGATTTTCACAAAAGAGCTTTAGTATCAAATCTTATACTGATGCATAACTAAAATCTGGCTTTCTCTTGTTAAAAAAACAAAACGTTCTTGGATCATTGGTCTACTCTTAATAAAAAGTTATAAATGATCTTTATTTCCTTCTGAGTAATCCGTGTAAAAGGGAAAGTTTTTGTCTTACCAAATATATGTCCTGTCCTTTATGTTGACTTAATCATGTTTTAGATTATTTTTAAAAGGGTTTTTAACTTTAAAGGAGCTAAGAATCTTTATAATCACATAACCTCCTATATTTACTTTAAATTTTTTATCACTCTGATTCAATAGCTAATCAAGTATTATTTATCACTATCCCATAATCTTACTTAATGAAATGTCCAAATCTCCTGATAACATACATTTTGCATTCCCTAAACCAAATGTGGGATATTTTTTACCCCTAAAACTGACAGTGGGATTTCCCAAAGGACTGAAAGGATTTATTCTTTCACCTTGTAACAAGAGAGATGCTAAAAATAATTCGGTTTATTTAATATTGTATAAATTGCATGGAAAGCATTATGCAACACCCCCCAATAATGTTGTATAGGTAAAAATGTTAATTATATAAATATTTCAGAAATTATATAAAATTCTTAGAGATTTGTCAGTGCCCTCACTGCCCATGATATGCTTCTATTTCTCAGAGTCCTGGTGCTGACTTGCCTGATATTAGAAAACAACAGCATGATGTTATCAGCCATAATTTCAATTATTGTTAAATGTTAGTTGCAATTTTACTTTTTTAAATTTTTAAAAGATTTTTAAAAAATATTTTTATTTATTTTTAGAGAGAGAGGAAGTGAGGCAGAAGGAGAGGGAGAGAAACATTGATCGCACACCCCTAATTGGGGACCTGGCCTGCAACCCAGGTTTGTGCCCTAACTGGGAATTGAACCGGCGACCCTTTGGTTCTCAGGCCAGCGCTCAATCCACTGAGCCACACCAGCCAGGGTGCAATTTTCTTTATAAAATGAAAGCCAGTGTATGCTAGGCCAGTGTTTTCAACGGAAAGTTCACATTGTTTACTGATGGAACTTTGTTAATATACAAATGTTTAGGACCTTTTCTTCATTGGCAATTTGATTTCATTCTGTTCCTAAATTTCATGTTTTTAAATATGTTCTTACTACTATGTCTGGTCTCTCACTGGTTTGAAGCTTCTTTTAAAAGGGCCATTGCCACTGATGTTGCTAAACTTTTTCTTTTTCTTTTTTTTTTTTTAAGAACGAATATCCCCACATGGGAAATTCTGGCTCTTTCAAGTGACTGAGAAATCCCTTTCACCAGTTACGTCATCTAAGAAATCCAACAAGTTTTTTTCTCTGTTCCCCAAATTGCATGGTCCTTATCATCATCCTCATTCATCTGAAATGATAGAGCTAATGGACTATAAAAATGAAAGTTTGCTAAACTGATGGAAAAACTCAATTTTCCACGGCCAAAGATTTTACCCTTAGCAGTGATTGCCATCTGATTCTCTCCAGGTGGGTCACACCAACTGTCTCCATATGAAATAATAACTGACCAACCCACGAGAATTCCCTATTCTCTCTGGTCTCTTAAAGATTCTTACCTGGTCAATTCAGATATTGTAAAATTCTGACAAGGGTTTTTCCTATCCTCCATTCATGCCCCCTCATAATTCTGCTGTTATAGTTGCCTACACCCCTGCAGTTCTTACTCTGCCTCCCTCTGTGCTTCCTAGAATTCCAGGCTAGTCAAGCCTCATCCACTGGCAGGGTGCAGATACTGGCTTTCCTCCCGGTGTACACCCAGACTGGCGCTGAGGGACTGCTTGCTACTTGGGACTATTAGCAGTAAGCAATTTTAATCCCCCGGCCCAGACTCCAAATACCACCCTTAATAATCAACCCAGCTATTGAAATGCCATGGTGTTACTAGACCCAAAGACTGGAAACAGAACCTGCTGAGTCTGGAAAGAGGACTTGTCCACAGTCACATTCCAGCACATTCCAGGACTTGGACTACTAGGAGGAAGACAGGAAGGGCGCTTGGACAGTGTTGCTGTCCACCTCAGACACACAGCGTAGTGTGACCGGGTGGCCTCGGCAGATCCTCCCCTTGGAAGCTAGAGCCTTGCTTCAGGTGTCCTTGTCTGCAAACCTGTTTAAGAACGCTGCCTTGGCTTGGTATCTCCGTGTACGGGACACTTCCTCGGTTGGCTCCAGGCAGTGCAGTGGCAGCCTAGAAATCCTTGGCCCGCCACCCAGGCCAGGAGGGGTCACATACTCCACCCAGCCACTCAAGAATGTGGCTTTCTGACATGACACTTACCTCACTGCTCCCCCAAGTCTTATCAGTCACCAAATTCTGGGTCTGCTATTCAACAGTTCTGTCTCCATCTCCACAGCTACTAGGTATCCCATCATTTCTTACCTAGGGAACTGGAACCATTTCCTAGCTCTTTTCCCTGCCTCCACCCTGTCCAGTTGCAGTCCATTCTTCTCACTGTTACCGTAGAGATAACTAAACCACAAATCTGACCATATCACTCTCCTGCTTAAAACTTTTCTGGCTCTGTACATGGAAATATAAAATGGTGTAACTACTGTAGGAAACAGTATGGTGGCTCCTCAAAAAACTTAAACATATAATTACCATATGACCCAGCAATTCCACTTCTTGGTACATACCCACAATGACTGAAAATAGGATCCTGAAGAGATATTTGTATATCCATGTTTACTGCAATATTATTAACAATAGCCAAAAGTTGGAAGCAAGCAAAGTATCCATTGACAGGTGAACAGCTAAACAAAATGCTGAATGTCCATATTCTGAAATATTATTCAGCCTTAAAAAATGAAGGAAATTCTGACACGTGCTACATGAATGAACCTTGAAGACGTTATGCAAAGTGAAAGATGCCAGTCACAGACGGACAAGTACTGTATGAACCCACTTACCTGAGGTCCCTAGAATAGTCAAATTCAAAATAGGGTGGTAGACACCAGGGGCTGGGGGGAGGGTATGGGGAGTTAGCGGTTAATGGGGACAGAGTTTCACTTTTGCAAGATGGAAAGAGTTTTAGAGATGGATGGTGGAGATGGCTGCACAAAAATGTGAGTGTGCTTAATACCACTGAACTGTACACTGAAAAATAGTTAACATAGTAATTTTTATGCTATGGATATTTTACAATTTAAAAGGGTATCTTACTGGCTCCCCTTTGTCCTTGGGAGAAAGTCTAAGCCCTTGTTATGACATAAGGATATGACCTTGACCATCTCTTTGTGATCATGCGGTTTCTGTCATTTATTAGATTGATATGCTGTGTTGGTGACCCTGAGACCACCCCCAGGATCACTGATTCTCTAGGAGGACTCCAAGACTCTGCATATACTTGTCCTCATAACTAAGATTTATTACCACACAAGGATAACAAACAAAATCAGCAAAATGAAAATCCAGTGTTTTCAGTCACAGCCCAAGATTTTTACTGGGGGCTGGTCACTTAAAAGTGCTGTATACCCCCCGGCCTGATACCGCATATAGCAACTGGAAGGAATCTTCCTACAAATCAGTCTGGTCATCTCGTTCTCCTGAAAGCCATCAGTGGCCCCTGGGGCATTGGAAAGTGAGTCACACACCTTAACGTGGGCCCAAGCACAGGCAAAGGAATCAAGTACAAGTTGGATATTCTTAAATAAGAAAACCTTTTACTTAATAGGAGAGCCTGGCCCTAAAAATAGACTCCTATCTAACTAACTATGGAATGTCTACAGTATCAGAATTCCAGTACCATGAGGATGGATGAACACTTTTATTTTATACCTGCAAAAGAAGCCTTAAGTGCCATCTCTCCTTCCAGTATTTCTGTCATGTATGAGAAATCATTTGCTTGGATCTGTGGAAATGGTAAGTGCTTTCAACTGCTCTCTCTGAAATCTCCAAGCAATACAATCTTGCTCTGCCTTAGAAATCTGTCAACATGTTTGTAAGCTGTATAAGGCACGAAGGGTGCAGGCCAGAATTTCAGATGCTGTCAGGAGAGCCTTCATTTGAACACGTCGACTCATACCGCATGATCACCTCCAGTCACGGTTACACTTGTGCACACAGACACACAACAACACACTGCCAATCACAATCCCACTGCCACCCTCAATGCCACTGTCATCCTCTCCAATGGCTGCTTACTTATGCTCCTTTTTTCTCACTCTAACGTCCTATCTTGCTGCTTCACCCTATCTCCTTCTCTCACTTCCAGACCCCATCAACACACAAATAGCCTTCACCCTACCTGGGACCCCTAACCTGAAGTGAATGTACACTCTGGGAGACCTCCTTCCTGCTCCACACTTCATGTATTAGGTTGGGCTTCTTATCTCTGGGGACAGAAACCTGCTACCACAACAAGCCTCATCCCAGCTCCTTACACTACAGGAAGCTCCTTGATATGCCCTGTGCCCAGGGAATAACCATTCTAACCCCACATGGGGTAAGAGCTTGAGCACCCAGGGGTGGGATGTGCCAGGCACTGGCATAAACGTGAGGTGAAAACAGGCCCCAGCTGTGTCATGGACCCTGAGAAAATTCCAGCTTGGGCAGGCAGGAGCTCAGCACAGAGGGCACTCACCTGGTGGCCTGGCTCTCCAAATCCATGAGCTGCTGGTGTCTTCTGGGGCTGCTCTTCCCCTCTGGACTGCTGGGGTCTTCAGGCTGCTGGGTGAATGCACCTGGGTCTTCCTGGCCGCCTCGCAGGGCTCCAGGCTTCTCCTGCCACTTCTCCCCCAGCTTGGTGACCACATTCTTCTCCTCAAAACCAGCCAAAGACCTGAGGAAGAATGAGTGCCCTTATGGAGCGAGTATTGTGGGGCTAGAGCCTGCTCACCCACTGCAAGCTGATGTCACTTCCATGGGCATGGCAGCTCCTCTCCTGGAAGGTGGGGCAGTAAGGAGTAGAGCATGCCCCCCCATATCGGGAAGCAGTCTATTTCTTCCTCAGGAGGACCTCAAAACTGCTACTCCCTTCCCACCAACAAAGGCCATCCCCACATGTAGATGAAGCCTGAGTCTTTTATGCTTTTGCCACCCCATGAATTCAGAAGGGAGTGGGTGGCTTTCCAGCTGTCCCAGGCATCAAGCTCTTTGGAAGGTCTTCCTTCTTCCCTGGCCTCATATCACACCAACGTCTGTACACCTCTCCCATCACTATCCCCTTCCTAAAGTGCTTCCAAGGGCTTTGTTCTCTCTGTTGGTCTCTCCTCCAGAACCTCTATCCTATATGATGGTGATGCCACCTGGTGGCCTCAGGCACTAAGTATGTCATATACCCCGTAGGCCAGAGGCAAAGACTAAGTCAGGTTATTGAGAGCATAAGCCCAGCATTCCATAAAATGAAAACCGAGTTCACCATCACCCTGATTCTGGCTCATCCTGAACTCAAACTTCCCAAAATCAGCAGCCTGCCTTCAATTGATGGTGGAGCTCCCCAGGGACAAGAAAACCACACCACCAGCTACCTCCAGACCTGTGACTCTTTATTTATGAGTTAATCCCATAGTAGGAAGACTCCCTGCCTTTAAGCTGGAATAACAAGAAAGTAACAACCATACTTTTTATAAAGAGTATGCCCTGCAAGCAACGTGACTCTTCAGCCTCAGGTGGAGGGAGCCAAAATATCCCAGCAAGTAGAAGCCAAACACCATTTCCTGCTGCACCTGGCAGATCTACAGGCAAGTGAGTGCTGTGCCTTGCTGTGCTGCTTTTACTGACCACCTGCTGCAGCCCAGCCAGATGCCAAAAATGCTCTGCTTAGATGATGCCAGCCCTTTAGCAGCAGCGTACCCTAACACACTATCTTTAGCTCTGCCCGTGACATACATGCTTGAGTCAAAGACAAACCTGGAAGGCCTAAAGAGTTTGTCTGCTGACTGGGAGCCCTGAGCTAGCTTTACTGTGGACTTAATCAGAGTCCTGTTGTATCCCATGTCCTCTATAGAATTATGGTAATAGAGGCTGTCCTCATCAAGTTTGTGAATAAAGCCAACATTGTCTGCAAAGAGCAATTTGGGGGTCTATTGCAATACAGGGACAAGTATGAATAAGGCCCTTTCACCCTCAGCCTACAATTACAGGAGGTGTAACCCGTCTGATGCATAAAAAGGAAATCTTAGTAAAATGTCACAGGAAGTCTTGCTGAGCAATGCAACAGCCTAGAGGTCTTCCAGGCCTGTAATGAATTATCTGGAAATCAAGCATTTAGAGATAGGCAAGGCAGTACTTCTGGATGTAACTAGATCAAAGATCTAGTAGCCCAAGACAACTACTGCCAATTCTCAACACAATCACAACTGCTGCACAGAAAAGAACACCACCTTCCACTGTTGTACCACCTCCAACAGACTCCTCTACTGATTGACAAAAGTTGTCCACAGTGAATAAATTTGCTTAAAGTTCACCTGTTCTTCATGTAGAAAGAACATAAACCTAAAATGCCCAGATTGCAACAAAACAAAGAGAATAACAGCTTATGTGTTAGATGTAAAGCCTAATAATAAAAGTTTAGTGGGGAGAATATGAGCTACTTTGTGTCTTTTAAGTGAGACCAGGCCAACAAAGCTGGTAAGAGTGCGGAGGCCAGCTTTCTGAGTGTTCATGAATAGTTATGGTGGAACGAGGTATTCCTCCTGGGCTGTTTATTTAGCTCTACAGTTTTGTTTTTTTAAAAATAAACTTTGTGCCAGGAAATGCTTTACACATAGAAATCCATTAGCCTATCAGCAACCCTGTGTGGCAGGAATTATTATTATGACTATTCTAAAGATAAGGAAATTGAAGCACACAGTTGATGAGTAAGAATCCAAGGCCACAGAGTAAGTCACAGAGCTTAAATTTAATATCAAGCACTGGAGTCCAGGCTCTTAATCACACTGTACCATATTACCTCTTTCTGTACGTGTGATGAAGCAAGACCAAGTTAGAGAAGGCAGAATTCCTCAAGTTAGGGACAGTTCCACTGCCCCACAGGATCTCCCTGCCCACCGCCATCACCCTTCCTCACCCAACTCATGGGAACTAAGCCCCTCCCCACGGAGCCCCAGAACCCAGAGCAGGTAGGTCCGCCCTGGGGTCCCTTGTGAGTGCGTGGTCCAGCTGCCCTCCCTACGTGTCACCGCCCCTCTGCCTCCGGACAGCTCTGAAGGCCAGGGGCCAGGGACGACCTACTCCAGGGCACTCTGCCAAACATGATCGGGGCCACAGGAGCCCCTTTCGGCTGCTTG
>PVJD01014408.1:0-29273 GCA_004026545.1 Mormoops blainvillei
CTTACAGCTGAGATATCCCTCTGGGATCTTAACCACTGCCTATGGGAACAGGGCCAGCCGTGTTCGAATCTCTGCCCTTCTTACCAGTTTTAATGTGGCTTCTTCTGTAAATATTTGGTTATAAGAATTCTGTTCAGATAGTCTTAAGTTGGTTTTTCAGCTTTATTTTTCTATATTTTAGTTGTAATTCCAGTTTGGTTCTAGGAGGAGGTGAGTGTAGCTTCCACCTACTCTACCACCATCTTGGACCTTCTAATCAGTTTTCTTGCTGTAGGACTGTTGGACTCTTTAATGAACAGTGAAGGACTCTTTCTGCTGTGAAGCATTTGAATGCAATGTTTCAGAGAAAATTCTTAGTGAAAAACTGACATAAATCAACGAATATACTTCTTTGGTTTTCTTAGAAATCCAAAAGGGATGGATTGTTAACATGTGTCATGATTGCCACACATAGCCAATCATCATAATCGCCTAAGCATTTTTAAAAAATAATAATACATTCCTAGACATAAGCTCAGAGTAAGGCAAAGGAAAAACAGTAAGAATGCTGACTTCAAAGACTGAAAGTGGATAATAGATTCACTACTATCAAGGTAACTATTTCCCATCTGTGCTCCCTTCTCCTTGGCTTCTTTGTACAGACAGTTTCTCTTCATATTACAGTGAAGATAGCCACCAGTAACATCACAGTCATATTATCCCAACTTTGTAATCACAGTGAAAATATGCTTCTTTATTCTGGAGTCATATTACAAATTCCGGGTAAGCACTCTGTGTAACACGGCCAACTCTTGGGCCAATTACGGTTATATGCGAGATGGAAGATGTTAATTAGTTAGGCTTCAGTGAAAGGTCTATGCCTGAGACAAAGAACTCTTGGTACCATAAGTGATCATTCCATAAGATGCACATGGAATGGAGAAAAGGTTATTTGAAAAATATTATTAAAAATACTAAAACAACATACAACTACTACAAGATTATAACACCATGTTATATGAAGTAAAGTAAATAATATAACACAAAATAATTTTGATAGTTATACATATAATAAAGACTTAATGAAGGAAACTTGGAAAATACAAAAAAGAATAAGGGAGGTAGCTTTAATCTCTTCAATCAATGGAATCACTATTAATATTTAAGAAGTTTAATTACTGTGGTATTTTAGAAGCCAAATTTGAAGTAAACCCTGGTTTCACCAAGTATTGTCCAGCTCTATGAACTTAGGTAAGTTTGTTTCTCTCTCTGTATTCTGTTTTTCGTGTGTTCCATAGACAGAAAACTACTAGGTCTGTGGTTGTTATGATGATTAAATAAAATAATTTATCTACAATCCATAGTTCTGTATCTGATACATAATAAGAACTAAAAAAATGACAGTTTGTTATTTGTTGCTGTTACTGTGAAACATATTTCTTATCTTTCTTTTATACTCTGTATACGATTCCTCTAAAAGAAACATCATGACTAGGAAAATTAATTCATTTTAATTGTATTTTATTGATTTGCTATTATAGTTGTCCAATTTTTCCTCCTTTTCCAGCCTCCACCCAGCACCCCACACTCCCTCAGGCAATACCTCCTGCCATTATTCATGTCCATGGGTTATGTGCATAACTGCTTTGGCTACTCCATTTCCTATACTGTACTTTACATCCCCATGGCTATTCTATAACTATTTGTACTTAATTCCTTCACTTTTTCACCCACTCCTCCACACATCTCTCCCATCTGGCAACCATCAAAATGCTCTCTGTATCCATAATTCTGTCCCTGTTCTTCTCTTTGCTTAGTTTGTTGTTTAGATTCAATTGTTGATAGACATATATTTTTTGCCATTTTATTGTTCATAGTTTTGATCTTCTTCTTTTTCTTAAATAAGTCCCTTTAACATTTCATATAATAATGGTTTGGTGATGATGAACTCTTCAGTTTTTTCTTGTCTGGGAAGCTCTTTATCTTCCCTTTGATTCTAAATGATATCTTTGCTGGGTAGAGCAATCTTGGCTGTAGGTCTCTGCTTTTCATGACTTTGAATGTTTCTTGCCAATCCCTTCTAGCCTACAAACTTTCTTTTGAGAAATTAGCTGATAGTCTTATGGGAACTCCCCTGTATGTAACTAATTGTTATTCCCTTGCTGCTTTTAAGACTCTCTCTTTATCTTTAACCTTTGCATTTTAATTATGATGTGTCTTAGAGTGAGCCTCTTTGCATCCATCCTGTTTGGAACTCCCTGTGCTTCCTGGACTTGCATATCTATTTCTTTCACCAAATTAGGAAAGTTTCCTTTCATTATTTTTAAAATAGATTTCCAATTACTTGCTCTTTCTCTTCTCCTCTGGCACCCCTATGATGTGAATGTTGGAACGCCTGAAGTTGTCCCAGAGACTGCTTATGCTATCCTTATTTATTTGGATTCTCTTTTCTCCTAGTTGTTGTGATTGGTTGTTTTTTGATTCCTTATGTTCCAAATCATTGATTTGATTCTTGGCTTCATCCAGTCTACTGCTTTTTCCCTGTAAATTGTTCTTTATTTCAATTATTATACCACTCATTTGTGACTGGATCTTTTTATGCCGTTGAGGCCCTAAGTTCCTTGAGCATCCTTATAACCACTGTTTCGAACTCTGCATCTGACAGATTGCTTATCTCCATTTTGTTTAGTTCTTTTTCTGGAATTTTGATGTTATCTAATTTGGGTCATGTTTCTTTGTCTCCTCATTTTGGTAGCCTCCCTGTGTTTGTTTCTGTGTATTACATGGAGATGCTATCACTCCCTGTCTTGTGATCAAATATAGTAGGTGTCCTGGAGGGTCCAGTGGCATAGCTTCCGTTTTCACCCAAGCTGGGTAATTGAGGTACACCCTCTGTGTGGGCTGAGTACATCCTCCTCTTGTAGTTAAGTCTTGATTGCTGCTGGCAGATAAATGGGAGGGAAATACCCAGACCAGTCAGCTACAAGGACTGTCTGTGTCCACTGACCACCAACTGCCATCTTCCATGGAGGATCATCTGTGCAGGGACAGGGTGGTGATTCTCCAACATGGTGTATACTGACCCACTGGCTGTTCTGGCCCTGGGATTTCCTGGGTGGTGCAGGCCAAGGTTATCGCTCATCTGTATTCTGCCTGGGGCCACCCTGCATGAACTATAAAGCAATCTGAGATGGCTGCTACTTGTGCTGGGTTTGGAGACTCCCAGGCAAAGCCAAGCTGTGAATCTAGTATGGATGCTTTTAGTTCCGGGCCTGAGGCCAATTATCAAGAAGTATGGGGGTGAGTGCTCACTGAGGCGGGCTGTTGCTTATTTGAGAGGGTTTAGGAAGATGTGATGCATGAATCTGGACTGGGTATTCATATGGAAAAGTCACAGTTAACAGCTTGGGTGGGTTTCTAAGTTGAGTGGGATGGAGTCTCAGAGGATCTCCCAGGTTGGGGCAAACAGTGTTAGCCAGATTGATGGAGTCTGAGATATGGCACCAGTCTGCTGGTTCTGTGGCTCTGTATGAGAAGGGCTCAGAAAAGAAACAATAGCCTCTGTCCACCTTCTGTCTGGGAGAAAGCTGTCTCCAAGCTCTCACCTTGAAGCCAGACAGTTCGGTTCATCTGTGTATGCCACTGGTGCCTTTCAAACTGCTACCGCGGTGCTGGAGCTCAGATAGAGCGAGTCTGAGTAAGTCCATGTGTGAGTTCTTTAAGAGAAACTGCTTTGGACTCCAAAAGTTTCTTCCACTGACTCAATCCGCATTGGTTTTTGCAGCCATAAGTTGTGTGAACTTATCTTCCTGGCACTGGAATCCTGGGCTGCAGTGCCTGATGTGGGGCTGGGACACCTCACTCCCAAGATATCCCTCCCGAGTTTTTATCCACCACACATCAGTGAGATACCAGTCCATTCCATGCCTGTGCCCCTTCTACCAGTCCTACCAGGACGGATGTGATTTCTTTAATTCTGTAGTTGTCAGACTTCCATTTAACTTGACTTCTGACATTTCTGAGTGATAGTTGTACTACAGTTTAGTCGTAATTTTGATGTGGTTATGCTTGGAAGTGAGCCATGTTTACCTATCAGGAAATTTTAATGAAACAGATTGCCAAGCACCAATTTTGACAATGACAGAATATCTGTATAGTTCTTGTAGAATGTTTGATTTAGTAAAACTAACTGAGTCCATCAAGATGAATTAACTATAAATATTAAAGTTCTGTCCAGAAGGTATCCAGCCATGTAACATGTAAAATAGAGACATTTATTGAATAAAAATAAAAGATACAAGAAACATTGTACATAGGATAATGATGCCTCAGTCCCCTTCAAATCAGGTACCTTGGTACCTCGCACAGTTCTCCGGAACACCATCAGCTGCCCATTGTATTTTCTTTAATCTCATTGATGGTCTAAAATCTCTTCCCTTTCAAAGGTGATTTTATGTTTGGGAAAATCCAGAACATGCAGGGCACCAAATCTGGGCTATAGGCAGGCTGAGTCACCTGGGTGATTTGATATTTTGCCAAAAATAACTATGCATTAGACGTGATGCTTGAGTGGGCAGTTGTAGTGAAGTTGCCAATCACCAGTTGTCCATGGCTGGGGCCTTCTGAATCATCCAGATAGGTTCTGTGGAAGAATGTCCAAGTTTAACACAAAATTTGATGGAGATTCGTTGCTCTACTTGCTCAGTGATTTTAAATGTGATGGACACACAGTGCCCATGCTCACTTAACAGTGTCTGTCACCCCCAGTTAGTAGTACAGTGATCATTTTTTACACATTTGCATTCCAGTCCACTCTTTTTGGTTACATTGATGTCACACAAACTGCTCTCATTATTTTAACAATGACTGGACTTTTTCCAGACAGACATTATATAATAACATTGACTAAATTTATGTAATAGCCAAGATCACTATGTACATATTACTCTGTAATGCATAATGGTTATAAAACATTCAAACATTATAAAGCAAATGGAATTTCTACAATAACTTCACCCCTTAATAGTGATCAAAAATCACTATTAAGAATTAAGTATGTATCCTACTAGCATTTTCATTCATTTTTAAACATGTATGTACATATTTATATAGGTAATTCATGCCATTATGTCATGTATATCTATTCTTCAATTTATTTATTTTATATATTTACTTTTTTTATTAAGTAATTCATGTGTGTTGTAAAGATATTTATAAAAGATCTATTAAGTTATTTTAGAAGTCCCATAATCTCAAGATAACTATTTTTAACAGCTTATTATATATCTTTCCATAAAAATATGGGTGTGTATATATATATATATATCTTATACAATATCACATTAAATCGTAGTAGACACCTTCTTATTTCAGTAAATGTATTTTCTTTTTTAAGTTTATAGTTTTTCATTTACTTAAATGTTCTGTTACATTTATTGAATACCATATTTACAAATATTTAGATTGCTATCAATGTTTGCTATTACAAATGATGCTGCATTTGACATCTGGATAAATAAGGATCTAAAGATATTAATTACAGTGTTTGCTATTATGTGTGAGTATATATGTGTATAATACTTGCACAGCTGCCTGTGTGCGAAGGGGATCAAATTGGACAATACTACCTCCGTAGAACAAAGCATTAGCTATTTGCCATGTGACAATGCTTTTTTTATATATGAACATAATTGAGTTCATGTATTGTCAGTAGAGTGTAGAATAGTGAAATTTAGATGTTTATAAGTTCTATGAGATATTTTATAAATAAAGAAGGAAATGACAGCATTAGATATTTGAGAATTATCACATGCTTAAAACTAGTATCCGTTAGCAAACATAAGAAGTTTACCCTTCAGTGTCCACACTGATAAAATGAAGCTTTCATTGGATGTCTTCTTACGTTACAAATAAAGAAGGGTTTCAGGAAGACACTGAAAAAAGGGAAAACATCTTTTGTCTGTCCCTTGTAAAACTGAACATGTAAACATGCAGTGATTACGTTGGGATTGAGCATTTGAAACTATTAAGGAAAAAAACCGCACCAGCAGAGGTCTGAAAAACATTGAGGAAAATATCTGATTATTACTAATGGTAGCATGAGTATCTATAAAAAGAACTTATTTTGGGAAAAAATCCACCTGATTAATGCCTGTTTCTTCAAGATTTGAATCTTTGACTCGCTGTCTTATAAACATTACTTATTAGTTAATTTGTGGTCTTGTGAAAAAAGAATCTTACTTTAACTTTGGACAATAATTTCCCCCCAAACAGTATGTCCATAGGAGAAATTCCTAGAAGTAAAATTGCTTGAATCAAAGAATTCACACTTAATTACCTCAGGCTTCTTACTTGGATATGGACCATATCTAACATGCATTTATAAATACACTTTTCTTTCTAGTTTTTGCCTTTGCTTACCCTTCCTAATGCCCAGATCCCTATCGCATACAGCTGTGGTAAGCATCAAATTGGTGTGTGTGATTGTTTTGAAACCTGGAAAGTTTTATATTGCTTATAACAAATACATTAGACCCTCCTTATCCTCAGGGCATATGTTCCAAGACCCCCAGTGGATGCCCAAAATCTCAGACAGTACCAAACTCTATATATACTATATTTTTCCCTTTACATACATATCTATGATAAAGTTTAACATAAATTAGGCACGGTAAGATATTAATGACAATAGCTAATAATAAAATAGAACAATTCTAACAATATGTTATAAGAAAAGTTATGTAAATGTAGTCTCTCTCTCAAAATATCTTACTGTACTTGACTCACTCTTCTTATGATGATATGAGATGATGCAATGCCCACACGATATGATGAAGTGAGGGGAATGTCCTAGACATTTTGACGTAGCATTAGGCTACTATTGATTTTCTGATGATACATCAGAAGGAGGATCATCAGCTTCGGGTGATCCTGAATAATAAAACTGTGAAAATTGACTATGGGTATCTGAAATCTTGGATAAGGGGAGACTACTATACTCTCATTAATTAAATGATGTCTTTGCACATGAGGATAGTGACTGCACCTGCATAATATTTTTTATTTAGTTAGAACCCTGCAAGGTTTACTTATTAAAACATATTATGGTACTACTGTTGAAATACTATAATATATTTTATATCTTAGTTATCCACATGGCAAAAATCAGTGTTTAATTCATATCACTTAAGCTGCTTAAAAGAGAATATTGTTAGCTGGACCAATATTGTTAGCTGTAAATGGAAATCAAGAAGACGTGTGCTTCCAATATAATTTCCCAAGACCTCTGCTTATGTATCTCATTGCTTGTTCAACCTAAGGGCAGCCAAGAAAACTCATTTGGACCTATAGTCTAGAACTTAAAAGGTAACTTTCTACTTGAGTAAATACTAAAGAAAATAAATTATTTGGAGAACGGTATCCAAATAAAGAATTCTTCTTTGGGATTTGAAATGCAAAACACTATCAGATTTATTTTAACACTAGAATATTTTTTGTTTCTTTTCTCAAATTTAACCTTTTTGAGGGGGTATATATTATTGAGTATGCTATTACAGTTGTCCCATTTTCCCCCCTTTATCACCTCCACCCTGCACCCCATCCCATCATCCCCACACCTCTTAGTCCATGTCCATGAGCTGCACACACCAGTTCTTTGGCTTCTTAATTTCCCACACTACTCCCAGCCTGCCCCTGACCACTTATTTTTCCTTTAGTTTTGTCAACATTTTCCTGCCACCACTTTCCCAAGCCCCACCCACCCCCACCTTCCACCCTCAATCCTTCCCCCATTTGGCTTTGTACACGGGTCCTTTATGCACCATGGCCCTTGCTGACCCTTCCCCTCCCTTTGCCCTGTAATCCCACTCCCCCCTCCCCTCTGGTTACTGACAGTTTGTTTTTTATTTCAATGTTGCTGGTTATATTTTTCTTCCTTGTTTATTTTGTTGATTATAGGTGAGATCATATGGTATCTGCCTTTCACTGCCTGTCTTATTTCACTTAACATAATGCTCCCCAGCTCCATCCATGCTCTTGTGAAGGGTAGGAGCTCTTTCTTTCTTTCTGTTACAATGGTAACTCAACTCAGCTACCAACTCTGATGACTCTTACCTGGCACATATTTTGCTTTCCCCAGAAAGATTATAACTTACTGCAAGAGTGAACAATGATTTCTATTTAGGACTTGTCATTTTTAGTACATTTTAACCTTTTCTGCATGAATTAAGGCACTAATGAGGTATTCAGCAGAGGCATAGCAAGTAAAATTAATGTCAGTTTTTTCTTTTTCCAGAATACAATTTATATTCATTCCAGGTTAAATCAACTAGAATATGTTAGTATTTAATTCCTGATGACATAAATAGGAAATAAGAAAGAAATGCTAATTGAAGGAGAGATTTTTAAAGAAGAGTCACATACATGTCTTTATGAATAATTTTTGAGGAAATAAGGAACTACTTAAAAAATTTTGTTTAAGACAAACTAATCATAAAAAGTGTTCAGCTGCATTGAAATATTAATGAATACCTTTAAGCATACAAAATACATTACAGTTCTGTCCAGTGGGGAACTTCAGCAAATGTTAGGAGGTCAACCTTCTCTTATAAATGTTCTTAGAATAGTGTATAACGACATTGTCATATTTACAATAATTTCCACCTGCGTTCTTGACCTCATCCCAGGTAGTTTCCCCAAGGACTTCTCTCCATCAATTATTCCATCTCCACTCTCCCTTTTTACTGGATACCTCCCTATAGCCTATACTCATGTTCAATCACATCAATTATTTTTCAATAAAACTGCGGAAAAATGCTAAATGTAAATAGTAAAATCAAACAATCCCTCATTCAAAAAAGTCACCTTTTCTTGCAGTTTTCATTTCTCTTCTTTTCTTGACTAATCTCTAAAAGTCTGTTTTCCCTTGCCCTTTCTATTTCCTCATCTTGCAGGCCACTGTACTCTAGTTTTTACCTCTATGATTCTACTGACTCTACTTTCATTAAGAATAGGAATAACTTTCTGATATAAAATCTTTATATAACCTTAATTAACTTCTAGAAACATTTGATAAGACAGATCATCCCTATCTATCTGAAACTCTTCTTTCCCTGAGTTTCCATAATATCATTCTCTCTTGCTTTTTACTCTACTTCTCAAATCATCCCTGCCTAATCATATTCAGTAATTATGTCCCCAGTCCATTCCATCTTCACCCTTAGCTTATTACACACCTTATACTTCATTGAGATCACAAAAGCCCTCAGAAGAGAACTGCATCATCTTCCCACAACGAAATCTAAAAAGCTTGCTGGATCAATATTCATATTTCTATCTTCCTCTTTCTATTGTGAAAGAGGTTTATCTTTCTTATTGAAGGCCAATCATATCCTTTGTGTAATGAAGGAAAACCAGGAATGTATATTGTCACTAAAGGCTAAAGAGTAATTGTCTAAGAAGAAAGTAGTTAAATTGTCAAATACTTTTGTTGCACTATCTACTCTTTTTCAATTTTTTTGCCAACTCTCTTTATATATCCAATCCCAAAACAACAAAACACCTTAATCTTGAATTACAAGGATTTTAACTCTATTCTCTTTTATTCCCTTTCCATTTCTTTTCTTTCTCTTTCTTTTCTTTTCGTTTTAAACTTCTCTCTTTTTAAATAATCTTGCTCATCCATAGGTTTATCTGTTGGTGACTTTCTAAATTCAAAACTATAATCTAGAACTTACCCCAGAGCAATAGACATTTATATGACTTTCTACTTGACCTCTCCACTTGGGTTACTAACAGAGGAGTCAATCTCAGCCAATGTCAAAACAGCATTATCAATTTCCTGCTCACCAACTTGTTACTTGCCCAATGTTCCCGATCTCAGTAAATTGGAATCACATCCTCACAGTTGCTCAGACCTCATCTACAAATCATTTTTATTCTTCCCTTTTCCTTACCTTCCATATCAATCAATGATCTCTATAGTATCTATATCCAGAATATTTCTCAAACCTGTCTATATTTCATACCCACTGACATTATCTTAAAATAAGACACTGCCATCTTTTGCATGAACTATTACAATAACTTCATCTTGGCCTTCCTATTTCTTTTACTCTTACCTCCTTCAAATCTATTCTTTAGGGAGCAACAAAGATGATATTTGTATATATAAATTACATTATGTGACTTCTTTTCTTAAAACCATGCAATGTTTTCTCATTTTTCTTAGAATAAAATCTAAACAACTCTCTGCAACCTGTAATACTTTATGTGATTTGACTCCTGCCTACTTCTCCAGTCTCCTCTAATGCCACTCTTCCCTTTGTTCATTCTGGTTCATCTTAAAGTCTTTTAACTTACTTTTATTTACTTTTATGAAGTTCTTTCTCTGTATTCTCCTCATTTTTCAAGTGTCAGATTAATAATTATTAAAGCTGTCTTCTTCATCTTACTTATTTAATGTGTGTCTCCCCATCTGTATATCCACTATCATATTATCCCAATTATTTTCTTCATAGGCCTTAACTCAACTTCGGTTTATGTTTTTATTTATGGGTTTATAAGTTTATGACCTGTATCACCATGTGTATGTACCATGAAGGCAGGTTTGTCTTTCTTCTTTACTGCTGTATTTCAAGTGCCTTGTAATGTGCTTGGCTATTCAATAAACATTTGGAAAGCACAGGATAATGGTGAAGAACAAAGGATAAGTCAAATTACTAGTTATATCACTTCCTTTATGTGCAATTTGGTAAAGTCACTTATGATAATTTTGAAGATTAAATGAGATTTTCATTCTTAAATACTTCACATCAAAATTTGGACATCATAAGCATTCCAGAAATATTAACTGTTTTAAACTGAATCACTAAACAGCACTTAACCAATAAATGTGGATTTTCTTTACATACCGTCTTAGACAACTTCCACACTGTGACCATAGAAAATCACATTTATATTCATTGACTCAATATCCACCTATAAACTAATTCATTCCAATGCTATATCTCTAAGTTGTCCCCTTGAACAACAAACTTTAGCTGACACTTGATTATCTCCACTTGAACATCCCATATTAAACTCAAACTAAAAATGTGAGTGTGTGTGAATCTGTACTCATCACATTCCCTCAATCTGCTTCCTTAGTAATTTGTATAATAGCCCCCTACCCACTTGCTTTCAAGTTAACCTAGAGTTGAGTCTTTCATCTGGAAACCAAGACGTTCTATTTCATGTCCCTGACCGGAGACCAAATCTGAAACCCAGGCATGTGCCCTGACCAGGAATTGAAACGGTGACCTTTCACTTTGTGGGACGATGCCAGGGGCTGATGCAAAGGAAGCTGAAGAACTTTTGGAAATTCTTGATGAGCTGATTTTGAAGGAAAATTACTTGCCAAAGCAAACAATTGATATGGATGAAAACTTCTTATTCTGAAAATGAAAGCCTGAAAAGACTTTTTCTTCGTGTAAGTTTTTAAAGAACAAAACATTTTGAATATTAAATGCTATTATTATTTGGTCATAGCTCATTACAGCATAGGACTCAATAATAGTTGAAGAAAGAAAATATTTTAAATAAATTGAGTGTACCTTAAGTGTACACTGTTTGTGAAGTCTACAGCAGTGTACAGTAATGTTTTAGGACTTCCCATTCACTCAGCACTCACTGACTCACCCAAAGCAACTTCCAGTGCTACAAGCTCTATTCATGGTATGTGTCCTATACAGGCTTATTATTTATTAATATACCATAGTTTTACTGTACCTTTTCTGTGATTAGATATATTTGGATGCGTAAATACTATTGCATTACAATTGCCTACAATATTCAGTACAGTAATATGTTGTACACATTTGTAACCTGGGAACAATAGGCTATACTACATGACCTAAGTATGTAGTAGGCTATACCATTTAGGTTTGTGTAAGTGCACTGTATTACAATCACACAATGATGAACTTGTCTAACAACATATTTCTCAGAATGTATCCTGCTTGTTAAGTGATGCATGACTATATAAGTAAAGCTTTCTCTCTTCCCCTGCTTGTGTAAAAGCAGGACAAAAAATTATATGTGTCTTCTCTTCCTTCTCTACAAGGAAGGACATAAGTTAACCGCTGAGGAATACTCTAGACCATTACCAGTCCCGAAAGATTATCAGAGGAATATACACAACAAATACTGCTTTTATCTGTTATTAATTTCTCCATATATTTGCCTAATTTGCTACCCTAGAAACTCAAAGTCATTTTCTTTGTCTTGTCACATCTCTAAAAATTTATGTTTTATTTGTTAAAATGTTATATATTATCAGGTTCCAAACACCCCTTGGAGTTATCCATGAATATGTAATGCTGTACATTATTAACAAACTTCTGTTTTTCCTTGTTAACCTTCCTTTTGTTGGTCTACTTTACACAGTTCCAGCAAGAGATCCAAGATAGATAGAGGGAAATTATATTTTTTCCTTGACTACACACCCAAGGGTACCCATTCTAGAATTTTTTTTATTCCTTTTACATTTGGCATTAATAGTTAGAATTTAGGAGAGAGCTAAACTAGAACAGTTGAGCATTCCACTGTTTTCTAGAACTGTTAACAAGCAATTTGTGTGCAAATACTTCCAAATTAAAGCCTCCTGTAAATATGTAATTCTTTTATTTCCTCAATGAGTATTACAGTATGCAAGTGAGGTATAAAGACAATTAAAGTGAAAATTATGAGTAAATTAGATCAAGAAAAAAACCCTCGATGGTAAATGAGAGAAAAGCAATTACATTTACAATATTTTCTCTGTTGCGTCTGTAGCTTTCGTAGCAATTTACTGGTACAGTTAGGACCAAAATAACATTCTCAAAACCAATGTTTTTTTTTTTCTCTTGCAAGTTTTTAGTGAACAAAACATGTAAAATATGAAATATTATTAATGTTTGGTCATAGCTCATGACAGCATAAAGCTCAATAATAGTTGAATTTTAAGGCATGGAAAAATAAATACAGTGCAACTCATTCAGCAGTGAAATAAAACTACTGCAGATGTAATGTGCTATTGTCCTATTAACTTTTCCAAGAGAACCTGTAAAAAATCTTATGACTAGAATAGACTCCATTACCAAGTTCATTGCTAAACATTTTTCCTCTGCATACTATTTCCCAGTCTAATCAACATCTGTGCTTGAGAGACAAGCAAGGCCCATAAGGAATAGGGGGACACAAAGTTTGTAATATGTAGCAATTTTAAATGAGTCAGATCTTACAGAGATAATATTTAATGAGCAATAGTACCAACAAGGCATTTATAAATTGCTTCCTTCTCGCACTGCATCAATTTGTTACTTAAATAACACTAAATGTTAAAGGGTGAACCCTGAAAATGCTCTCTAATGTTGGGCATTGTAACACCACTATTTCCTGATGTTGCCCTTACTCACTTTTGTCTTGTCAATCTTTTTGTTATGGGCTGAATATTTGTGTACCCTACAATTCATATGTTGAAACCCTATGACCAGTGTAATGATATTAGGAGGTATAACACTTGGGAAATAATTGGGTCATGACAGTAGAGCCCTCATGAATGGCTTCAGAGATATTTCTAATTTTTTTTCATTTGAAGACAGCAAGAATTAGGTAGTCAGTAGCCAGGGTACAGGCTTTCAACAAACATAGAATCTGCTGGCAACTTAATCTCAGATTTTTAGCCTCCAGAACTGTGAGAAATCAATGTTTCTTGTTTGACCCATCCAGTCCATGCTATTTTTCACTATAACAGCCCAAACTGATGAAGACACTTCATGAAGGCTTACTCTTCTGTGGTGTCTTAAATTTAGGTGTTCCTTATGATTCCAAACGTGGCTGCCTATTTTTTTTTCACCATAATTTCCTGGGTCATTTAAATAATTCCCAAAACTGATGCTTTTCTTCCTGAGTCCATATCTTTAATCCAAACATTTCTTACAAACTATAAACCCATTGCTCTAATGGTTTAATATCCATATAGGTACCATTCAGACCTAATAATTTCAATGTTTCGTTTCTTACCTACAGCCTACGTTTTCTCACATCTGACATTTTCTCATACCAATCGGTTACTCAATACAATTGATTCTACCTCATAAACTCACTCAAATCCATTCTTCTCCATAAAAACAAATATATAGATCAATGGAACAGAATAGAGAGCCCAGAATTAAATCCATGCCTATATGGTCAACTAATATTTGACAAAAAGAACAAGAACATACAGTGGGATAAAGACATTCTATTCAATAAATGGTGCTGGGAAAATTGGGTAGATAAGTGCAAAAAGATGATACTAGACAGACTTCTTACACCACATACAAGAACAAACCCAGCTCTGACCAGGTGGTTCAGTTGGTTGGAGAATTGTCCCATACAACAAAGGGTTGTGGGTTCAATCTCTGGTCAGGGCACATACCTAGGTTGTGGGTTCAGTTCCCAGCTGGGGGCAGGTATGGGAGGCAACTGATTGATATTTCTCTCTCACATCAATGACTCTCTCTCTCTTTTTCTTTATTTCTTTCTTTCTCTCCCTCTTTTTAAAAAAATCATTAAAACATATCTTCTGATGAGAATTAAAAAAAGGATTAAACTCAAAATGGATTAAATAGTTAAATGTAGCATTCAAAACCATAAAACTCCTAGAAGAAAACATAGGCAGTAAAATCTTGGACATTTCTTGTAGCAATATTTTTTTTTAATATATCTCCTCAAGCAAAGTAAACAAAAGAAAAAATGAACAAATGGAATTACATCAAACTGAAAACTTTTTCCACAACAAATGAAACCATCAACAAAATGAAAACACAGGTTACTGAATGGGAGAACATATTTGCCAATGATATATCCCATAAGAAGTTAGTATCCAAAATATATAAACAACTCAATACCAAACCAAACAAAACAAAACAATCCAATTACAAAATAGGCAGGGGACCTGAATAGACACTTCTCCAAGGAAGACACATACAGATGGCCAACTGACATATAAAAAGATACTCAACATTACCAATCATCAGAAGAATGCAAATTAAAATCACAATGAGATAGTAACTCACACATGTCAGAATGGCTATCATCAATAAATCAACAAACAAGTACTGGCAAGGGTTTGGAGAAAAGGGAACCTTCATGCACTGTTGGTGGGAATGTATATTGGTGGAACCAGTATGGAGAACAGTACAGAGAGTCCTCAAATTTAAAAATGGAACTACCTTATGACCCAGTGATTCCACTTTTGGGTATAGATTCAAAGAATCCCAAAAATGCTAATTTGAAAGAATATCTGCACCCCTATATTCATTACAGTATGATTTACAATAGCTAAGAAATGGAAGCAACCCAAGTGCCCATCTTTAGTTGAGTGGATAAAAAGTGGAGGTACACATATACAATAGCATGTTACTTAGCCATGGAATGAATGAAGTTGTACCTTTTGCAAGAGTACATATGGACCTAGAGGGTATTTTGCTAAGTGAAATGTCAGTCAGAAAAAGAAATACTATATGATTTCACTTATATGTAGAATCTAAATAATGAAATAAATGAACAAATTAATTGAAAACAATTCATAGTTATAGAAAACAGACAGATGAATGCCAGAAAGGATGGAGGTTGGGGGCGAATGAAAAAGGTGAAGAGATTAAGAAGTACAAATTGGTAGGGTCAGAATAGTCATGGGGGTGTAAAGTACAGCATAGGGAATATAGTCAATAATATTGTAATAACTATGTATGGTGCCAGGTGGGTGGACACACTGGAGAGAGCACAGTGTAAAGTATATGATTAAACTTGATGCCGTACACCTGAAACTAATACAAAATGATATTGATTGTAAACTGTAACTGAAAAATAAAACAAAAAAAAACCCCATTCTTTCTAATATCTATATGGATGGTTATCTGGTTATCTTTTTGACTCCAACATCACTCTCATTTAGTACATATGTCACACTGATGTCAGACAGATATCAATTGCAAATCAAAGCATGTCAAGCTCTTGGTAAAAATCCACCAGTAATTTCTTCATTGGGATCGAGAGAGAGAGAGAGGTACAGAGAATATAATGTAAGCCTGAAAGAATGGCAGCCAACTCAGCATGGATGTGACTGGGTTTTTATATATTCTACATATATAAATATGAAGTTTCAAATTAAACAAATATTTATTTATTCTAAAGAATTAAATGAAATATTTAACATAAAAATAAAAAATAACAGGATTGCAGGAAAATGACTTAATAAAAACTTAAATAAACATCATAAAGACTAAGACAAATTTATATACATGTGTATGATATATATATATAAGTATACATAAAGACGAAGACAAATTTACATACATGTATGATATATATTTCACATATATATAGAGAGAGAGGGGGAGAGAGAGGTTTTGATGAATTGGCTCACACAATTATAGGATCATCAAGTCTGAAGTTTGTATAGCCATCTGGGAAAGCTGGAAATTTAGAGAAGAGATGATGTTACAATCTCGAGTCCAAAATCCATAAGGCAGATTAGCAGGATGGAAACTGGGGCTGCATTTATATGTTCCTATCTTTTCCACCCAGATTTATGGTGGTATAATTGACACATAAAATTATGTATATTTAATGTATACAACATGATGATTAGATATACATACTTGCACACACACACACACACAGGAATGTGATTACCATTGTTAATTCACACATCTATCACCTGACATAGGTATATAAAATCAAATTTTCAGGTAAAATTAATGTTTTAAGTTTAAAAAGCAACTTAGTTATTAATTGCATTATCTTGGTATTTGAATCTTTTTGTACCAATTTGCAGAAGATTACTAGAAATTTTAGTTTGGATACATGCTATATATATTACAGTACATAATTTTAAAATGTATTATAATATTTCAGCATTTTAAAATTCCACCAAATAGATGCTATAAAAAGCAGGTTCAAACATTTCAGATATCTTGACTATCTGTTTCATCTCTCATGTTTAGCTTTTGCCACTAATCTTACTCTGAAACAAGTTAATTAAAAAAATTCTCTATTTTATCAGTGTTTCTAGAGAAACAGTGTAATTATTCCTTCAAATGAATATTATGTGGACATGTTGCCATAAGTTGTTTGCAAACATAGCCTACCTTATATTTTAAAGAATTTCTAACACAGGTAGTGAATTTTTGTAAGGTGAATTCCATTTATTTTTCTCATTGATGTAACTCATAGAATTAAAACATTTCCTATTGAACTAATTTACAATTTTAATCTAGAATTTTTTTGTCTCAGAACCAATAAAACTCAGTAGACTTGTGGATTTGAATAGCAGGAGGAAACTTTGATATCTATTTTCACTGCTAAACATATTAAATGATTTAAAACAATAATTCAGTATTACTAGTAGAGATAAATTATCAATATATTATCTCCCTAATATTATTTTGAACTGATTCAAAGCTTATGCATGGCTAAAGAAAACATCAGCAAAATGAAAAGTAAAAACAACCATATGAAAAAATATATTTGTCAATGATACCTCGGATAAGCATTTGGTCTCCAAAATATATAAAGAACTCATATGACTCCACTCCAGGAAGACAAACAATCCAATTTAAAAATGGGCAAAGAACCTGAATAGACACTTCTCCAAAGAGGACATACACAGGGCCCAGAGATATAAGAAGGGACTCTAAGCATCACTAACCATCAGAGAAATGCAAATTAAAACCACAATGAGATACCACTTCACCAGTCAGATTGGCCATCATAAACAAATCAGCAAACAAGTGCTGACGAGGTTGTGGAGAAAAGGGAAACCTAGTGCACTGTTAGTGGGAATGCAGACAGGTGCAGCCACTGTGGAAAACAGTTTGGAATTTCCTCAGAAAACTAAAAATGGATCTGCCTTTTGACCCAGCAATTCCACTGCTGGGATTATACCCTAAGAATCCTGAAACACCAATTCAAAAGAACCTATGCACCCCAATGTTCATAGCAGCACAATTCACAATAGCCAAATGCTGCAAACAACCTAAGTGCCCTTCAGTAAATGAGTGAGTCAAAAAACTGTGGTACATTCACACAATGGAATGCTACGCAGCAGAAAGGTAGAAGGAACTCCTACCATTTGCAACAGCATGGATGGAACTGGAGAGCATTATGCTAAGTGAAATAAGCCAGGCGGTGAAAGACAGATACCATATGATCTCACCTGTATGTAGAATCTAATCAACAACAACAGCAACAACAACAACAACAACAACAAAACAAGCGAGTAAAATAGAACCAGAGACATTGAAATGAAGAGCAAACTGACAGTAACCAGATGGAAGGGGGCAGGGGTAATAGAGGAAAGAAGGGGAAGGGTTGTCAAGGAACATGTATAAAGGACCCATGGACAAAGACAATGGTGGTGGGGGGAGGATTTAGGGTGGGAGTTAGGAGTGGCTAGGGAAGGGAAAAGTAATGGGGGGAAATGGGGACAACAGTAATTGAACAATAAAAAGTGATGGAAAAATAACACTGTTATTTTTAGAATAACATGATAGAATTTATGCTGTAAAAATAATTAAAAGTTAGATATAATTAAATACATGAATATTGTCATTATTGGATTTTTTTATGAGTGAGCTTGTGAATTAGCCTTAGAACAGTACAACAATGAGAAAGTAGATTAAATTACAGTATCTTTGCTTCATTGGCCATTATGTAACCAAAATAATAATAACAATTAACAGAATGCTAAAAATATAATTAATGTTTAAGAAGATAATATTTTTACTATGATGTAAACATACATATGGACAGAGCAGACAAATCTGTTGTGTTAGGAGGCTGAGATATGATTTACTTCTTTCTATTTTAAAAGATCCCTATATTTTTATTCTGCTATTCATGGTTACTTTCAAAAAATGAACTTGGAGGAAAGGATTCTTGAATGTTTTTTCCATTATATAGCTAGAATAAATTTGGGGGTGGCAGGTACAGGCTGCAACACAAATGGTATTAAGTCTGTAACTATTTTTGCTTAACTTCACTATTCTGGAGATTATAGATGCTAAAACATAAATTCTAAGTATTAATTTGAATGTCAAAGGTAGAAACTATTTTGATGGCTCACTGTTATCCTCATACATATATTTATTTACTTATTAAGTATTTTACATATTTTATTCAATTTACTGGAGAAACAATGGTTAATAAAATTAAATGGGTTTCAAGTGAACAATGCTGTAGTACACCATCCAAACTCAAGTCTCTTTCGATCACAATTTATTCCTCTTTACCCTCTTGTATCTCCTTCCATCGCCTTTCCCTCTGGTAATCACCGTACTGTTGTCTGTGTCTAAGAGTACTTTCTTTGTTTTACTTAATCCCTTCACCTTTATCTCCCAGCACCCAAACCCCTCCCCTCTGACAGCTGTAAATCTGTTTTCTATGTCTATGAGTCTAATTCTATTTTATTTGCTATTCTGTTCATTAGATTCTGCATATAAGATAAGTCATATGGTATCTGTCTTTCTCTGACTGGCTTATTTCACTTAGTATATGCCCTATAGGTTAATCCATGCTGTCACAAATGGTAAGTGTTCCTTCTATTTTAAGGTCAAGTTGTATTCCATTGTGTAAATGCACCACAACTTTTTTTATCCATTCTTCTGATGGGCACTTGGGCTGATTCCAAATGTTGGCTATTGTAAATAACGTTGCAGTGAACATAGGGTGCATATATTCTTTCAACTTAGTGTTTTAGGCCCCTTTGTTTATCTACCTATAAGTGGGATTGCTGGGTCATAAGACAGTTCCATTTTTAATTATTTTGAGAAATCTCCATACTATTTTTCACAGCGGTTGCACCAGTCTCCATTCCCACCACCTCATTCCATGAGGGTTCCCTTTTCTCCACATCCTTGCCAACACTGGTTGTTTGCTGATTTATTGACAATAGCCATTCTGACAGGTGTGAGAGAATATTCCATTGTGGTTTTAATTTGCATTTCTCTGATGATTAGTGACACTAATCATCTTTTCCTATGTCTATTGGCCATCTGTATGTCCTCTTTGGAGAAGTGTTTATTCATATCCTGTGACTTTTAATTGGATTTTTTGTTTATTTGGTGTTGAATTGTTTAAGTTCTTTATAAAATTTGGATATTAACCCTTTATCAGATGTGTTATTAGCAAATGTGTTCTCCCATTTAGTGGGTTGTCATTTGATTTTGCTGATGGTATCATTTGCTCTGCAAAGATTTTTTAATTTTATGCAGTCTGATTAGTTTATTTTCTTTTGTTTTCCTTGTCCAAGGACATATATCAGAAGAAGTATTGCTATGAGAAATGTTCAAGATTTTACAGCCTATGTTTTCTTCAATAATTTTTATGATTTGCAGTCTTACATTTAAGTCTTTAATCCATTTTGAGTTTATTCATGTGCATTGCGTGCGAAGGTGGTCTAGGTTCATTTTTTGCATGTATCTGTCCAAACTTTCCAACACAATTTATTAAACGGAGTGTTTTTATTCTATTGTATGTTCTTGTTTCTTTTGTCAAATATTTATTGACCATATAGGTGTAGGTTTATTTATGTTCAACTGATATATATGTCTATTTTTATACCAGTACCATGAAGTTTTGATAACTGTGGTCTTGTAGTATAGTTTCATATAGGGTAGTGTGATGCTTCCAACTTTAGTTTTTTTTCTCAATATTGCTGTTGCTATTTTGGGTCTTTTGTAGTTCCATATACATTTTTGGAATATTTGTTCTAGTTCTGTGAAAGATACCATTGGTATCTTGATAGAGATTGTGTTGAATCTATAGATTGCTTTGGGTAACATAGACATTTTAACAATGTTAATTGTTTCTACCCATAAACATGATATATGGTTCCACTTATTTGTATCTTCTGAAGTTTCTTTCTTCAGTGTATTACAATTTTAAGTACTGATATTTACACCTTTGGTTAAATTTATTCCAAGGTATTTTGTTATTTTTTGATGTGATTGTAGATAAGATTGTTTTCTTAGTTTTCCTTTCTGATAGTTCATTAGTGGTTTACAAATATGTAAGCCACTAATGTTTTTCTGCTACTTTACTGAATTTATTTATCATGTCCACTAATTTTTTGGTAAATATTTAGGGTTCTTTACATACATGTCATGTCATCTGAAAATAATTTCATTTTACATCTTCCTTTCCAATTTAGATGCCTTTTATTTCTTCTCCTTGTCTGATTGTTGTGGCTAGGACTTCCAGTAACATGTTGAAAAAGAGTGGTGAAAGTGGACATCCCCATCTTGTTCCTCATCTTAAGGGAAACTCTTAATTTTTGCCTATTGAGTGTGATGTTGGTTGTGGGCTTGTCAAATATGGTCTTTATTATGTTGATGTATATTCCCTCTACTCCCAATTTGCTGAGAGGTTTTATCATAAATGGATGCTGGATTTTATCAAATACTTTTTCTGCCTATTGATGTTATCAGGTAGTTTTTATCCTTCATTTTGTTTATGTAGTGTATCTTGTTAATTGATTTGCAGTTATTGTACCACTCTTGCATCCCTGGAATAAACTTGATCATTGTGTATGATTTTTTAATTTATTGCTGGATCTGGCTTGCTAATATTTTGTTGAGGATTTTAGCTCTATGTTCATCAGGGACATTGGCCTATACTTTTCTTTCTTTGAATGTCTTTATCTAGGTTTGGAATTAGAATAGTGATGGCCTCGTAAAGTGACCTTGGGAGTCTTCCCTCCTCTTGAATTTTTTGCAGTAGTTTGAGGATAGGTGTTAGCTCTTTGAATCTTTGATAAAATTCACCTGTGAAGCCAACAAGTCCAAGGCATTTGTTTCTTGGGAGTTTTTTTATTACTATAATAATTTTATTATTTATAATTGGTCAATTTATATTTTCTGATTTTTCCTGATTCAGTTTTGGAAGACTATATGCGATTTCAGATTTTTTTAGTTAGCTAAATTCATTGAGGTTACAGTGGTGAATAAGATTATATAGCATCCAAGTATACATTTTCATGATGTTTCTAAGAATGTCTTCATTTTGTTTAGATTGCCCAATTTATTGGCATTTAGATGCTAATATTTTCTTACAATCCTTTGTATTTCTGTGGCATGAGTTGTTATTTCTGTTTTTAGTTTTATGATTTTATTAATATCATTTTCGCTTTCTTTTTGTCTTGATTGGTCTGGTTAATGTTTTGTCAATCTTGTTTATATTTTCAAACAATCAGCCCTTGTTTTTTTTAACTTTTGTATTTTTTTAGACTGTTTTGTTTATTTCTGCTTTGATTTTTATTATTTCCTATCTTTTAACTTTGGGCTTTGTTTGTGGTTCTTTTTCTAATTTGTTTTAAATGTAAAGTTAGATTGTTAATTTGGGATTTCGTTTGTTTGTTTCTTGTTGTATGCCTGTAATGCTATGAATTTCCCTTTTAGGATTGTTTCTACTGTGTTCCCTAGGTTTTTGGGGTTGTTGTGTTATCATTTTTACTTGTTTCATGGTACCTTTTGATTTCGTCCTGGATCATTGCTATCACATTTGGTGCTTAGTGACATGTTATTTAGCCTGCATATGTTTGTATCTTTTTCACATTTTTTTGTAATTCATTTCTGGTTTCATACATTGTACTGAGAATATGCTTGCTATGATTTCAATTTTTAAAAATTTATTGAGACTAATTTTGTGTCCTGACATGTGGTTTATGCCACAAAATGCTCCAGGTACACTTGCAAAGAATATATAGTCTTTGGGACTAAAGGATATGAAAACATCAATTACATCCATATGGTCAAGCGCATCACCTAAGGTCACTGTTTCCTTGTTGATATTCTGTGTGGAAGATCTATCCACTGATGTCAATGGGGGTGTTTAAAACCCCCTACTGTGACTTTGTTACTATATATCCCTCTCTTTATGTTCATCAAGAATTGCTTCATATTTTTAGTTGGTCCTATGTTAGTTGCATAAATATTTACAAGGCTTATAGTCTCTTGTTGAATTGATCCCATTACCATGAAGTAATGCATTTCTTTTTAAAAATTATTTATTTATCTATTTTAGAGAGAGAGTAAGGAAGAGGGAAACATCAGTTTGTTGTCTCATTTGCTATTCTTTGGTTGATTCTTGTATGTGCCCTGACCACAGATCAAACCCACAACCTTGGGGTATAAGTACAATGGTCTAACTAACTGAGTCACTTGTCCGGGGCTACAGTTTCTTTCTCTGTCTCTTAATACAGTCTTTGTTTTAAAGTCTATTTTGTCAGATATAAGTATTGCTACCCCAGCATTTTTATTTGCATTTGAATGAAATATCTTTTTCCATCCATTTACTTTTAGTTTGTGTGTAGCTTTTGTTCTGAGGTGGGTCTCCTGCAGTCAGCATATATATGGCTCTTGCTATCTTTTCTATTCAGCAGCTCTGTGTCTTTTGATTGGAGCATTTAAGCAATTACATTTAAAGTGATTCTTGACAGGTATGTATTTATTGTCATTTTTATTCTTTATAACTCTGTTTTTTTTTTTTCTTCTCTTTTTTCTTCTTAAAGAAGATCTTTAACATTTCTTGCAAAACTGGTTTGGTGGTAATGAAGTCCTTTAGCTTTTCTTTCTTTTTTTTTATTTTTCTGTCTGGGAAGCTCCTGACTTCTCCTTAAGTTTTAAATGATAGCCTTTCTGGATAAGGCAGTTTTGGTTGTAGATTCTTGATTTTCATCACTTTGAATATTTCATGCCAGTCCCTTCAGACTTGAAATGTTTCTGCTGAGAAATAGCTGATATTGTATTGGGAGCTCACTTGTAGGTAACTGTCTTTCTCTTGGTGCTTTTAAGATTCTCTTTTTGTCTTTAACCTTTGCAATTTTAATTATGATACATATTGGTGTGGACTACTTTAGGTTTACCTTGTTTAAAACTCTCTGTGCTTCCTGGACTTCTAAGTCCTGTTTCTTTACCAGGTTAGGAAAATTTTTAGTCCTTATTTCTTGAAACAGGGTCTCAATCCCTTGCTCTTTCTCTTGTTCTTCTGTTACCCTTATGATGGAGATGTTGTTACACTTCATGTTGTTCCAAAGGTCCCTTAATCTATCTTCATTTTAATTTTTTTCTTTTTGCTGCTCTGATTGTGTGTTTTCTGCTACCTTGTCTTTCAAATTGCTAACTTAATCCTGTGCTTCATCCAACCTGTTGATTTTTTCTTGTAGTCTATTCTTTATTTTAGATGTTGTATTCTTCATTTCTGATTGCTTCTTCATGGTTTCTAGGCCCTTTTTCATGCTGTTGTAATTCTCACTGTTTCATGTAATTCATATGTTCCTTAACATCCTTATAACAGTTTTTTTTTCAACTCTATATCTGGTAAGTTGGTTGCCTCCATTCCATTTAGCCCTTTTTCTGGAGATTTTTCCTACTTTTGCCATTTGGGGCATGTTTTTTTGTCTCCCCGCTTTGACTTCCTCCTTGTGTTTGTTTCTATGTATTGGGTAGATTTTCTATGTCTCCCAGTCTTGGTAGGGTGGCTTTATATATGTGTCCTGTGAGATCCAGTGGCACAGTTTCCTTGATCACTGAGCTGGGTGCTTTAGGAATGTCTTTTGTGTGTGTTAGGTGAGCCTTCCTGTTATAATTGAGTCTTGATTATGATAGGCCCATTCATGCCTGAAGCTGTCCCTCAGGTTTACTGACTTGGAGGATCAGCCTCAACCACAATGTATGAGTTGCTCTGTGGGTGCTCACGACACAAAGCAGAATTTGCCTCAGCAAGGTCTGGTGCTTGCTGAGATTGCTTTTTGGACATGCCATTTCTGAAGATAATTGGATTCTGCTCTGATGTTTTCTGAAGCTGGCCACCGAGTGTGTTGGTTTGGTGCCACTTGGGAGAGACTCTGGTTCAGGTCAATTTTAAATGCTTCCTGCAAGTGATCCTAGGCAACCTTTTTAGAGCAACAAAAAGATTCACAGATTGTGGCTGCCTCTGCTTGACCTGGGCGTTTGTGAAAAGGACGATGGTGTCCATAAATGCCAGATTCCAATCAGTACTGAGTCCAGGAGCAAGTCTGTAAAAGGCCCAAGGCATCCTGAGATATGCCCACCTGCTTCCCCTCAGTACACCTGTTAGATTCAGTCAGTTAAAGAGCCTCTAGTGGTATTTGAGTTGCATGAGGAAGGTTCTCAGTGACTCACTGAGAGAGACTCTGTGCGAAAACTGTGTTCTCCAGACTGATACAGGTTCAATCTTGGTGCCAGTGCTGGTTCTGAGGCCACTAAGCAAAAGTCCCAGTGTTTACCAAGTTTAGCTATTACCTACTGAATGCCTGCACACATTTGTGGTGGGGCAAGGTTTCATATAATTGTCAGGGTGAGGTCAACAGAGTTTATCATGCCCAAACAGGGCAAGATTTGGCTGTGTGAAGGGAACCATTTGCACCAGTTACGCATGCAAGGGAAAAAATGACCTTTCTTCTAGAACCACACAACTCAGTCTGTCCCAGATTCTGCTGGGAGCTGAGCTCAGCAGGGCAAAGCTGCTGGGAGTCAGAAGTGTGTGGTTAGTTGATGTCTTGTGAGAGAGAGCACCAGTCATGCACTGGGGAGGAAGAGAGGAACGGCCTCTCTCTAGAGCCATACAACTCAGTCACTGACACTCCCTAAGTGTCCTCTATACTTTCAGACCTCTACACCCCTGCCCAGGCAGCTGATCTTTCAGCAGTATGTGAGCCCCCTGGGTGGGATAATAGGGAATCCAGTGGGTGAGACTAATGCATTTCCCTGGTGCTGATGCCATACGAATGAGTGTGCTCCACCCAAGAAAAATGGCATCTGTGATGTGGGAGATGAACTCAACACAAGGACCAACACGACTGTCTCTTCAGGTCTCTTCCAAATGCCACAGACCTCAGTCTCTCCTCATGCAACTATAGTCTACCTCGCCCTTCTCTGCCAGAGCCCAGAGTGAGTGACTGAGAACAAGATTTTGTGTGTTGGTTCTTTAAGGGGGCACCTGTATTTCTAGCAGACTCTTGACTCTCCCTGGTGGACAGAATTACCGCTGATTCTCAGAACCAAATGTTATCTGGGTACCTCTTCCTGGCTCGCATGCTCTGAGCTAGGGAGCCCAGCATGGGGCTGAAATTCCATACTCTTCCTGAGGGATTTGCAGCTAAGGCATTTCTTTGGAATCTCAGCTACTGCCCCGGGGAGCAGGGCTAGTCCTTTTTGCATTTCCACCTTTCTCACCTGTCTCAATGTGGCTTCCTTTGTAAATCCTTGGTTATAAGACGTCTGTTCAGCTAGTCTTTGGTTGGTTATTCAGGTTTATTGTTCTATATTTTAGTTGTATTTCCAGTTTGATTATGGGAGGAGGTGAGATTAGCTTTTACTTAATCTGCTACCATTTTGGATTTCTTCAAACACATTTTTAAACATTGCTTATGTTTTCACTGAAATTGGAATTTATCATAATTTTCAATAAATCATTAAAAAGATATTGAGTACCTTTTCTGTCTTAACAGCTGGAGTACAACCATGAGTAGACCTGACTGAGTGGTTAAGCTTAAGCTGCTCATCTAACTGGGTATACAGATCCAAATGCAACCAACAATAACATAATGAGAGAAATCTCAACTTGTGAAATAAACAGTGTTATGGAAGGGTATAAGAAAACAGTATAGCTTTATCAGAGAGTTTAATGTTTGAGTTAGTGCTTTAAAAGATATATAGGATATTGGCACACTGAGAAAGCAGGGGAATTAAGAGGAAACATTCCAGACTCAGACCAAGAGGTCACTGTGAAAATAATTCTGAAATCACAGAGATATTGAAATACATTCTTTGCATTTTGATTGACTACTGAGTGATGTAAATTTATAAGATGTGTGTGTATGTGTGTATTTAATCATTTTGATAGTATTGAAGAGAGGGAAGAAAAGAAGTGGTAGAAAATGACACCAGAAATTAACATCATATATAAACTAAAACATGAAATGTCATTAGGTTATCCTGAACATTTACAAACTTAAGAGAAATGAAGATTCTGGTAAAAATGAGAATGTGAAAGCTAACTTCTACCTACCTCCAAGGGACTGACCAAAATGACCATTTATATAAAAAATAAAAAATAAAAAACAAAAAACAAAAGCAAACAAACAAAAAAACAGTGGTGGTGGTCTTAGGGCATGGGGTTCAGTAATTTCATTAACAAATGAAAAAGATTTTGAGTTGTATTTTTTTCTTTGTCTGTTATATTTCTGTTTTTACCAACATTGTTGGGCCACCATGAAATAAGGATGCAATTTTTTCTTTCTGGTACATATTTTACAATGAGATAGATAGTGAGACAGATGATATTTCTCCAAGTCACAAGGTATGAAGCAAAAAGAGATCAAGTGGGGCCAGATTCTATGCTTGGAATGCAGATCAGGTGAAACAGATGAATGATGGCCTCCATACAGTTCCTAACATGAGAGACAAGGGATGTAAAGAATGACAGGAGAAAGAGAAAATATTACATAACTTATAGTATCCATATCAAAAAATATATCCCCTGAACTTATCATACCCAGATCATGACTTTATGTTATAAGATCAGTATTCAACAGCCTGTAGATGTGTAGAGGGAGACTAATTTGTAATTATAATAGATACTTAGCAATTAAGAATTATGCAAATAAAGTTGAAATTTGGATGAAATTTTCTAGAAAAAGATAGTAAAAGTAGAAATTTTGGAATACTATAAAGTAATTTTAAATTTAATCTTTGTTCATCCAAAAAATAAATGTATGAGGCTCTCTTGGTTAAAAAAAAAATCTACACAAAAGAATGAGGGGAAATGTCTTCATTTTTATAAAGCTAGTGTCATTACAGCAATACAGTATTTTTACCAGAACAAAGAGACCGATGGGATGAAATAGAAAATAAGGAAACAAACCCAAGTATATATAATTAATTTTAGCTGGAATTTCAAATCAGTTAGAAAAAATACTTAAATGCTGCTGGTGTTACTACCTAATGACACAGAACCAACTGAGCCACACTGGTTAAGGCACAAGGGTTCCATTTTCTCCATATTCTTCCTAACACTTATCTCTTGAATCCTTCATAACAGCCATCCTAATAGAAATGAAGTGATATCTCAATGAGGTTTTGATTTTCACTTCCCTAATGATTAGTACTATTGAGGATATTTTCAAAAACTATTGGCCATTAGTATGCTTCTTTGAAAAATGTCTATTTAGGTCCTTTGCTCATTTTGAAATTGGGCTGGGAGAGGGAGTATAAGGGGGCTAAATGGTAATAGAAAAAATACAATAAAGATTAAATAAAAAGAAAATAGGTAACAACCCATAATACTCTATTTAACTGTTCAAGATACAATGCACATGTAGTTCAGAAAACCAGGAATTTTGGAATATAGATACTAAATAGGTATATTTATAATAGATTTAAGTAAAAATATTGGGTTATTATTATTATTTTTCTTGGTGTTGAGTGGTGTGATTCTTTAAATGTTTTGTTTATTAACCGCTTATGAGATATGTGGTTTGCAAATATTTGCATTTCTTAGATTGCCTTTTCATTTTAATGATTTTTTTTTTTGCTGTGTAGGTTTTTAGTTTATTTATTTATTTATTTTTAAGTATATTTTATTGATTATGCTATTACAGTTGTCCCAATTTGTTCGCCCCTTTATTCCCCTTTGCCCTGTATCTCCCTTCCCACCAGCATCCCCCCCCTCCTTAGTTAATGTCCATGGGTCGTACATATAAATTCTTTGGCTTCTCCCTTTCTTATAGTATTCTTAACCTCCCACTGTCTATTTTGTACCTACCAATTATGCTTCTTAAGCCCTGTACCTTTTCTCCCTTTCTCCTGTGACCCCTCCCTGCTGATAACCCTCCATGTGTTCTCCATTTCTGTGATTCTGTTCCTGTTCTAGTTGTTTGCTTAGTTTGTTTTTCTTTTTAGGTTCAGTTGTTCATAGTTGTGAGTTTGTTGTCATTTTACTGTTGATAGTTTTGATCTTCTTCTTCTTAGATAAACCCCTTGAACATTTCATATAATAAGGGCTCAGCTATGATGAACTCCTTTAACTTTACTTTATCTGGGAAGCACTTTATCTGCCCTTCCATTCTAAATGATAGCTTTGCGGGATAGAGTAATCTTGGATGTAGGCCCTTGTCTTTCATGACTTCGAATACTTCTTTCCAGTCCCTTCTTGGCTGTAAGGTTTCTTTGGAGAAATCAGCTGATAGTCTTATAGGAACTCCTTTGTAG
>PVJD01014409.1:0-29289 GCA_004026545.1 Mormoops blainvillei
TAAATTTAAATTCATACCAAGACTAAGAGAAAAAAAAGAGCAAATACAGAAAGGCCATAAAGCTGCATGCATAACTTACAAAATGTAATTTTATGCTCTCTGTTTTAGAATTAAAAGAAGACCCTCCTTGTATTTTTAATAGACACTGTTGGTTCCTATTTGACACCTATTCCTCTCTCCTCCTTACTACCAAAACTCTGTTTTATTCAGTTAACCATGTAGCTTAGAAGTAAATTCTGATTAGTCTAAACCATTCACATAATCGCATTCTCCCTGCTAGTAGATTTCTGCTAATAGTTGTTCTAACTGTGCACCTAACCTGGTTTGGGCCAGTGACATGGTAGGGGGTACCAGGGGGATGTTTCTTTGAAATAAAAAAAATAGGCGAGAGAGTTTGGCATGTTTTATTCTTCTGGATGTTACTGCGTAAGGATTTGACTCCTGGTGTTACTATGACTACCTAACAACCATGAATGAGGCTCATCTGAAAACAAGCTTGGTATTGAAGGTGGCAGAGCTGAGAAAAATGAGGTCATGATGCCATGGATGTCACTGAACTGCTGAATTAATCATACTCTAAACCAAACTATCTCCTGACATCTTGTTACCTGAAATTATACATTTACTAATGCTTTAGTAACTGAAGATGGTGTTGAAGATAATGCTCATTGTCTATGAAATAAAGTATTGGTTCTTTGGGAGAAGTAAATCTCCCTAGTAATTCACAGAAAATTTGCATAAGAGCAGTTTTATATCGAACTTCACAGGGAAGGTCATGTACATTGGGATGGACAATATCCTCAAACGACATTCCTGTAACAATTATAGAGGGAGCTTTTACAAGAATTTTATGAGGACATAGCATCAAAGAGCAACTACATGAGAACAAACCACCAGGGCTACACATTCTAGACAATGCTATAGTTTTCTGCTACTGACTTTATTTCAAAATAAATTCTAACCTGTCTAGAGTTTCCCAAAGAATGCATCAGAGGCTAAAATATTAAGTGTGAATGTTCTGAAAAAAAAAAAAAAGGAGGGAGGCAGAAGAAGAAAGAGATTGCAGAATGGTCAGATAAACTAAGAAATGCAGGGATTATGATGTCGATTTCTCAAAGGTTCTTGGTTTGCTAAGGTGTGTTAAGAATGTACAAGAGAAACACATAACATGTAGCATTTCCTCCATCATATGAAACTAAAACCCCCTTTATTCTTAGAGAATTTAGGGGAAATATTTTTCCATGTTCTTATCATATACACTATAAAGAAAATGAAATTCTATATATTCTTCTATATATGAACCTGAGCAATTAATGTACTGGACATCTTCAGAACCACCATAGGCATCTTTGCTCTGTTTGAGGCTTTTGACCGATGTGCAGCCAGTAGTGCAGACTCTGTTTCCCGACATGTCCCCTCACATGTGCCTGAGGGAGGCGTCCTAGAACTTCAGCATTATTTAGGAGGATAGTATGATTAATGCCCATTTTATGGAACACTAAGAACCTGGTAGAAACTCTGTTGGACAAACATCACACATGGTCTTGGATCTCGAGGACTGGCAGGAAGTATATATTAAACAACATTTATTGCTACTGTCTTTACCCAAACTCTTAATTTCAGCAACAAAGGTTTGTTCAGATTTTATTCAGGCAACTTGGGATTCTCAAATTTTCTTCCTGTGGTTGAAAACAGATCAACTTCTTTACTTGCATTGTTGGTATCTAGTAGGACTTCTTAAGAATGAATGTTATAAACTAGAAACCATTTATAGAAATTACTAACAAACTTTTATCAGATCATTAAATTTAAAAAAAAACCTAGATTGCAGGCTAGAGTGGAGAAAAAATAATTATAAACTTATTTTTTACCAACACCCCAGACAAATCTGAAAATGAGAAAGTTAAGCAGATTATGTAACATAGAATGTCAGTGTGATTCCCCTTGTATCCCACTGTGTCTCACACTGCCCTGAAGTGAGTTGATTAAAAAGTAATACTTTGTAAAAAAAAAAAAAAAAAGCAATACATTGTTGAATTGAGACTAGTGATTATTTAGTTACTGTGAAAATATCGTATTATGGTTCATAAGGAGCTGCGATCACTTATCTGCTGTCTTGAAAGTGTTTTCTCTCTTTAATTCATCCAAGAAAAAAAGAATTCATTGCTTTTCTCTGTACAGTTCCCCACGCAATCCCAGCTCTATTCATAGGTCGGGGTTGTTCTATTCAAAAACCACGACAGGGCTCATGCTTAGCGTCAGATGTTGTGCCTGGTACTCGAGGCAAAGTTGAGCGAGATGTGGTCCCTGACTTCAAGAAACTCAGAGTCACGTAAAGCTTACACTTTTTCTGCCAGAGACCGATGGGTACTTAACTGTCGAAGATCATAATGAAAACAGAGAGTAGAAAATACGTATCAGTAATGACTAATCAATAGTAATTACAGCAAAGAGGAGTTGATTCTTGTCATTGGTGTGAGACGTTTACTTTGAGCAATGAAGCCAATACTCAGGGGTCGCATGCACAGAACACCAAGACAACTGGACAACTGGCCAGTTTGATCATTTGAACAAGAAACTGTTCAACTGCAATGATTCTGATGCTCCGTCATTTGCATTCACACTCGTCAATTGAAATAATGTTCAGTTTGCAAAATAAATGTTCTGTGTGTACTGTAGTTAGGCCATGTGGTCTGGGAATGGGAGTGGAAAAGAGAGAAGATAAAGGGAGGAAGAATGAGCACAAAAGTGAAAAAGAAGTGCCTGAGGGCTCCTGAAATTTATAAAACAGTGGGAAGGATTAACATGTAAACAGCTCACTGTAATAGAAGACCAATTCAAAGAAACAAAGAGCAAAACTGTAGGAAAACAGGATGGAGAAGGGGCAATTAGGAAGGTTTTAAGGGGTAAGTAGCATTTTGAATAGGCTCTGGAAGAAGAGTATGATTTTATCACAGGTTAAGTAGGAGAAATGCATCCATCACCACAAACGCTCTTCCACTTAACGCTTTAATCTTACATGCTTCTAAACCTCTGCTTTGCCATCACTCTGGGCAGACATCATCCTTATTCCATGGACTGAGTCTTGAATTTATGACACCTAAGTACTCCTAAGGTTGTCAGGAAGAAAGTTGTTTTTAATAACAAATTTTCTAGGTTGTAATGGGATTTGGGGAAAATCCACCTGTCATGAGGGTTATTTAACTCTAAATTTATATCAGTTTGTAGACACTTAGATCATAAACTCATTCCATATAACTCAAAAAATAGAATCCATATATCAAATATTGTAGCTAAAAGGTACACAAGCCAGCACATAACCAACATAGCTTGAATTTAAAAATAAGAAAACAGAGGCCTAAAGATGTTAAGGGAATTGCTGAAGGTCACATTGGGATTTTTGGAGAAGAAATGGTGCTAGAAATTGGGACTATGGTAGACCCCATTGTCTTCTGTCCATCACACTACCTTCCTTGCTTTGTTTGGATTCGCCACTGGTTAGAGAAGAGCCCATCATCACTACACGGGCACCACAGGGGACATCTTGTTTGGGTGCTTTTACTGACATTCTATTTCTAGAAATTATTGTTGATGTGATAAAGCAGGAGCTCGGGTCTTTCACTGGAAACTTCCAACGTAAACCCCTCTTATCTTTTTTCAACCACAACTTATGTATATTTTCTTGTCAAAAGGAAAGTGTTTAATGCACAAATTAGCATCTGTCTTGTTCATGCTGAATCTGTTTAGTCATATAATAATGAGAGAAATGACTCATAATTTTTATGTTTTTTCAATTTGATAAATGAAAAGGCAATGCCAGATTGCAGTTTTGAAGGCAGAGCTGAGATGTATGTGTGACTGCAGCAACCCCTCGCAGTCTTCACAGGAAGAAAAGCTGCATCTGTTTCTTCTGTAAACTTGTTTGAGGGATGATGATACTCAGGAGAGAAACAGCAATCCAGGAATTTATGTGTTTTATGAACCAAACCAAACAAACAAATAAAAAAAACCAATCAGCATGTTCTTGGAGGAAAAAAAAAGACTTTTAGTTTCTCCCATTGGTGTTGTACTCTTTGGGGGAAAAAAAGTGGACCAAATGATCCTAATTTGAAACTATTTAGCCCATTTTATAACTAATTAATATGCTTAAATATTAACAGTATCTCAAGGGTATTCATCTGATTCCCATATTTAATGTTTATAATTCTCACTTAATTTTAGCATGCAGTAAAAACATTTATGTCTGATATGTTAACACACAGTACTGATGCAGAGGAAATTCATTAGCACGTGACTTTGTAACTAAGGGTAGAATTATAATAGTTTCCATAAATATTATGTGATCATTTTTATTGTTAGGTATTAAAGGTCGGTAACAGAAGGTAGATAAATGTGTAGTAAAAAATATACTAAGAGGCTAGAAAAATATGCTGTCAGTAGAGAGCTTTGTAAACATAAAAACTCAGTAAGTCAGGATGCTAAAGAAGTATAATACCCTTATGAGTTATATGAACATTACTAATTAATTCTTATACTTTAATGCTCTAATATACCATGAATAATTTAAAATTCTACATGTTCAGATGGAATTACAGTTTTTTCTCTGAATGAGTGAACTGTGTAGCCTGATTGTGAAAAATAATTTACTGCAACCTTAGACTGCATTACTGAGAGTGTAATATCCAGATCAAAGGAGATCAAGAGTACTCAAAGTCCATTGGGAAAGTCAAAGCCCTTCTTTATAGAAGAATGCCAGCTAATAAAGGGTAAAGGAATAAAATTAGAAATGTTGCAACTACAATTGTCCTAACTGATGAAAACAAGATCAGCAATGGACGCTAAAGCCATAAGTGTAAATTTTTGGAGAACCCAGTAATTTGTGGATTAAATACAAAGCAGAAGACTGGCCTTAATACCATCTTAACTAAATGATCAAAACGTTTGCCTCTTTAGAATAGGACAAATGGGTGCCATGCATGTCTTACTGTGATAGAGTGATACAACACATTCCCTATGTAGTATTCTTTTTAAAATGTGTAACCTGAATCTATTAATTAAAAAAATCAAACAGTCCAACTGAGATTGTGGGACATTCTGTAAGACAACAAACAGAATTCTTCAAAAATATCAATATGATCAAAGAAAAGGAAAGATGAGGGGGTTTTAAAAAGATTAAAAAGACATAAACTCCAAATGGAAACCATGATCCTTAGGCAGGCAGATTTAAAAAAAGAAACACCTATAAATAATGACTGGAGGACAATTAGGGGCATTTGAATGTGACAGTATATTATCATTACCATGTTAAATAATTTTTGGATGTTTTGTTGGTATAGTGGTTACATGAGTCAATACAAAAACATATGCTCACATATTTAGTGGCAAAGTGTTATAATGTCAGCAATACCAATACCAAAGTTTCAGGTAAAAATTCATATACATATACGGAGAAAAATGAAGCAAATGTGGCAATATATTAACAATTTGTGAATTCACATGAACAGCATGGAGGTATTCAATTGAGTATTCTTTCGTTTCTCTAGGGTTAATATTTTCTTTTAAAAATTGGGATAAAATGAGAACATGAGGAGTATTGAGTTCAATTCCCTGATACCACATTTTAAAGGAAATGACCGTGTCCCAGAGAATGATGAGAGAATCAGATATCAACACAGTAAGGGGATGAAGAAATAATGTCATAAAACATTGGAAACTGTTCACAGACAGAAGCAACAACTATTGTTCTGGATCTGAAACTCCAGTCACACAGAAGATGGAGGAGATTTTTTTCCACCTTTCTTCTGAGAGAATGCCTCAGGCAAATGACTGACCATAACAAGCTGGCAGAGGGTGAGAGATCAACGGAGAAGGCTGCTTCCGGCCCCTTTGACGTTAAGCGGGGCTGGACACCAGCAACTGGTCTCTTGCATAGTCTTCTGGGAACATAGCAATTTCAGTAGATAACAGTACCCCACAGTTTGCTTCAGTGCGTTCGACTGTCAGATACAAATCAGAGGCAATTTTTTAATTACAAATGTGTATTTAAAAAGCGGCACAGCCATTATATGTCAGATATCTCGCTAAGCATTAGGATCCCAGCAGCGATGAGAAAGATGAAGTTCCCGTCCTCATGGCTTTTCAGCTCGGCCCACAGCTTTGGGAAACAAAGAGGACTAGAAAACACATTTCTGTCCCTTTTACAGGAGTGTTCTCCTGTGCTTAAGGAAGAACTAGAAAGGTCATCCTGAAAAGCCAGATCTTGTTTATGAAATATTTATAAAGCAATATTTTGTCCCATTAATATCTAAGCACATTTTTAAGGAACGTGCCCCAATATACCATATTTTAGGAAGAGAAACACCATCACAATTATTTACGAAATTAACTGACATATTATCAGACAACAAGAAATCGGACGGAGTTTGTTCCAGTTAGTGTTCCAGGATTGGTTAAGTTTTGGCCCAATGCCATTCTCAGAGAGATGGCTTCTTCCTCCCTCAAATTTGTCTCCTGGAGTGGCAACTAGTATGTCAATGGAATAAAACTTCAGTAGCTTTTTGACATGAGTGAAAGGTACACCTACCATATTCTCCCTAGTGTTTTAGGTGGCATTTAAGGCACCTTCAGTCTGTAAAGTCTAACAGACTGAAGAGAAAAACATTAAAAGTAATACCTTCTATTGAGGGGCAAGCCCTGTAATAAAATATTCATATATTGTCTCACTTTTCCTCACAATCATCCAATACAGAAATAATAACTACTCTAATTTTACAGTTGCAGAAACTGAAGCCTATAAAGTCAAATACCCACAATGAAAAATCTCTTAAGGAAAACAGCTGGGCTTGGCACCTGGCTGTCTGATTCCAAAGACAGAGACTGGGAGTCCAGAGGGCTGATTTCTACCTGAAGCAAATCTCCACTCTCGGACTGTAGCTCATTTGTGACACTGGGCATTTTGAGATCCTTAGTGAACTCCAGCTGTTCTCTGCTGCCATACATTTCCCTTTGCAGTCAACTTGTCCGTCAGCAGAAACTGTCCGATGTGAAGGCAATCTTTCCATTCAGTTCAGTGTGGTGCCAAGCACAGCATGGAACCCAGACTAGACTGGAGGAGACTGAATTATGCATCAAAGGGCTCAGTCTGTGGACATTTAAATAAAGTGTGCTTGCCAGGAGAGCTCTGTGCTTTGTCACTTGCTTGTTCGTGCTAGAGTCAGGGTGATTGCCCTACGACGTGGGCTGCACAACAGACGAGGCTATGCTGCATCGGTCACTGTGGAATCTGACTTCTGAGAGCGAAAATCCTACCCTCAGCACTGCTATGTGAGTATGCTTCCAACAATTAACTATGTTCCCCATAGAGAGGTCTGATTTCCCCAAATTACTTACAGAATTCCAATTAACATATTAATTTTCCAACACATGCTAATCTGCACAGCTCTAACGGATGTTTTAATATATTTTCAAATGGCTTGTAGTAACTAAAATAATGAACATCCAGAGATGCCCATGTTCTAACTCCTAGAACCTGTGAATATGTCATGTGCATGGCAAAGGAGAATTAAGGTTACAGACTGAATTATATTGCTGATCAGCTGACCTTAAAATAAGGAGATTATTCTGGGTTATCTGGGTGGGTCCAACGTAATTGCAAGGGTCCTTAAATGTGGGAGAGGAAGACAGAAGAAGAGGTCAGAGTGATGTGATGAGGAAACAACTCCTGTCACCGTTGCCGGCTTTGAGGATGGAGAAGGAAGACCACCAGCCATGGAAGGCCGGTGGCCTCTAGAAGTTCACAGAAATGGATTTGCTCCTAGAGCCTCCAAAAGAGACACAGCCTTGTTTGACACCAGCGAGACCTCTGTCAGACTTCTCTAGCCTACAAAACCGTAAGACAATAAAATTGTGTTGTTTTAAGCCTTTGAGTTTGTGGTCATTTGTACAGGAGCCATAGGAAAATAATACACTGCTAAAAGATGTTTTTCCAAAAAAAAACAAAGATAAATTATTGAGTGAATACTAAGACCTATGACTTTGTGAATTTAGAAGTTGTACCTGGGCCAAACATCACAGTGAGAAATAAGAATGTGTGTGTCAAAGCTGGGGACGGTGACAGAGCACAGCCCTGGGACTGAACAGCGCTTTGAAGCTGACTGAAGGTGTAAGAGCAGGGTTTTCTTGTTCCTGTTAGCAGTTTCAGTTACCTGTGGAACTGTTGAAATGAATATGGATTAGTTATATTTAAAGTATGGAAATAATGAATCTGAGTTTTAGAGGCGTGTGAGTTTGTGAGACAAAAAATATGATGGCAAACCACCAAAGGAAAAATAAAATCTGTTAGTATTTTTGCAAATTTTTACTCTGCTATATCTATCTGACATAGAAAATATTACAATGTTGATTTCCAAGCTTCTTGGGGAGTATTTTATAATTCATAATGTAAAGCTAAAGAGACTGACACAGAACCTAGTGTACCCTAAAGTGCTAAAATTAAACTAATATTATTTTTTTTAGTTAGCCAATAAACAATTTTTGAGTGCCCACCACATTTATCATGCTGACCTATGTGTCCTAGAGTATAAATATATGTCTCTTCCATTTCTCAAAAGTTTATTTTATTTATATATATACACACACTCTCATATATACATACAAACACACACACACACACACACATATAGACAAGTAATTATATTGTAAGGTAAAAGGTGGAAATACAAAAGATACAAATAAAGAACCATGAAAGTTTCCCATACAATGAACAGCTATATTCACTAAACATAGCCTTGTTTCAAAGACAATCTCTAATCCCCACTCTGCAAATACACCGCCCATTTTAAGATCAGGAAAATCAGACTCAGAATACTCAAGGCCAAATGAGTAGACAGGGACTCAGACAAATTGCTAAAAGTAAGAAAATCTGGTTTTAGATGGTCACAGCCATGTCCTTAGCAGTGTTCTCAATGTTTTATATCCACATATTATTCCCATTTTATATATCCACATATTATTCCCATTTTAGGTAAGAAAACGGAGGTACAGAAAGGTTATGTATCCTCCCCAAAGTCACGTGCTTCACAAGCATAAGGCTCACGAGCCAACCCCACGCATCCGGGCTCCACGGTCCACTGTCTAACCACTCTGTACACAATTCGGTGTAGTAATTCTTTTCTGAATGAATATTGAGTTTTTCCCTGTAAATCTGTTTTAAACTGGAGCCTAATACACTGTCTGATAGAGAACCATAGGTTGCATCATTTTAATAGGTGTGAATTAATATTATAATATTTTCTTGTGGAGGGTGTTCAAACAAAAAAGGATCTCTAGTGAAGTAGTAAAGAGTAATTACTGTAACTTCTGACAAGCACTCGAGGCTCATTGTGACTCCCGCTGTGACTTCAGTGTAAAGATCCCAAGGCTCAAGTCATTTATTCCAAAATCCCTAAAGGTCAGAGAGCCTCTCATTAATTTTCTTGGTGCTGAATAATTATGACATGAAACTGTGGTTGCTTGTTTTAATCATAACTTATTAAAACAAAGCTCTTTTGCATGTGTTTTTTTCTTTCATTCAGTTCTTTTTGAATTTTAATTTTTTATTTTTACTAAATTTATTGGGGCAACATTGCTTAAGAGGATCATATAGGTTTCAAGTGTACATTTCTATGATACAAGATCTGTATATTGCACTGTGTGCCCACCGCCCAAAGTCAAACCATCTTCCATTACCATTTATTAGGCCCCCTCCACCTGCCACCAAATGCTCTTTTTCATTTAGTTCTTAATGTTTCTTTAAATTGCCCTCCAAACACATCTTTAGATTCTGAGAATCGGACAGTTGACTAACTGACAAAATATGTGAAGAAGAATTTGAAGTACGAAATTTTCTAGGTTGTTGTTTCTCCACTTCAGATCAATACTGTTTTTATCTGTTTCAATTTCCCAGACTTGTTACAATTTTGCAGTATTTTGGCAAAGTAATAATAGAGCTTTTATTGAGAAGCTTTTCTAGAGCTTTTATTACTGAAGGAAAAGGACACATCTTTCTCCATATGGCAATTTGTGATTAGCTGTCGTTCTGTGAAGTATGACAGTAAGGTGGTCCTGCCTACCGACAAAGCTGGGTTCACATTTGGGTTTTTGGTGTGAGGTTATTTTATAATGATTTCTTTTTTTTTTTCAGAATGAGAAGAACTCCAAACCTTTTATTCTCAATTTAACCTGTATTTTTAGATTAGAAGCTATGAGTTTTATTCCCAGCCTTTCGTTTACTATGAAATAATAATGTGGACATGGTAAACACTGCAGCTGAGCTTGACCGAGAACAGATAAATAGTTCCAAGAACCCCCTAATGATTAGGTCCTTGGTGCCCATGTCTGTATTTAAACCTCAAATAATCTTATCTTGTAGGCAAACAAACAAACTCACAGGGATTGAGAAATGTGCGCAAGCTGACACTGGCAGCGATGCAGCTCCCATCAGGTTGGCTCCAGGCGAGCCCTTTGCGTTGCTGTACATACCAGGCGTTGTCGGGCAACAGTCAATTAAAGTAGAGCACAAGTAGAATTTGGTATAGGATTTCTTACTTCTAACTCAGCTTACATTTGAATTCAAATTTTGTTCTACTCCTTCCTTGTATGATATTGGATTTCACTATCTCAGCCTCAATTTCCTCACTTAGGAGAGAAATGTTACCTTCTTTGCAATTTTTGTGAGAATATTAGGTATAATTTGTATGAAATGCCTGATATAGTACCTGATGTGCAGTAGCTATCAATATTTCATACCTAGTACTAATTTGCAAGCTGCTTTTCATTACCTTCCAAATCTATATAATATTCACTAAGAAAAGAGTTTGCCCCCTGTCTATCTATGGGAGGGAGAGTTGTCAGTGAATTGCTAAATACATGTGTTGGAGAGGTACATTGATCAGCTATCTTTGTAGCACCATGTGCAAAGTAATTTAAGGACACCACAAAAAATGAATCATGTAACCTATGCCAGTGTAGAAGGGCTCATGCCAAGAACGTAAAACAGTGGGTGAAAAGGCTAACCCACTGGTAGGGATGGTCTGTCTAGGTTCACATTGGCTCAGGTGTGTGGGCCAAAATAAACCTGGAGACTGAAATTTCCCAGAATCTACAGTATGGTGGGGGTTGAGATGGATGGTACAAGGCTGGCTCACAGGAAGGCAGCCACCTGCCATCGCAGTCCACAGTGACCTTCCAAGGCTTCCCAGATAAAAGGGCCGCATTCCCAAAAGACTGTCCCAATTACTGCCAAACTAGTTGTGCATGGGACTGCCTACTTTGCCAAATACTAACAACCTTAAAAAGGCTTTTCTCAAAGAATTAACTTTTCAGATTTCTTATCAAGCTAAGGTCAAAATTAAAAGATAAGAGTGAAACTTCCCTCCAATGAACTAAAAAATTAGCTGGTCTGAGATCTCAAAGGCTTGAGCAAGCCAGGAAGTCAAAACCAAATAGCGGCACAAACCTCGATAGCAAGCCGACCATCGCAAAGCAAAGCTGCAGCTGCTGTGACTATCGCCTGTACTTTAGAAGGCTTCTGATAATCAGAGGGAAAGAAGACTCAGGATTTATTGCAGCATTTCTCCTTAGCTTTAAAATAACCTTGAGTACCGTGAAGGTGCCTTCTTAAAAACTTAGATTTCAAGGCCCCATCCCACAGATTTCTGACTTCAATAGGTCCATGGTAGACAGGTCAGAGGCCTGCAGTTTTAACAAGATCCCAAGTGGTTCTGAGGCAGGTAGTTTTCAGTGCACATTTGAGAAACATTGACCTTGGCCTCAACTCTGGCTACACATTGAATCAACGATGTGTAGGGGGAGATTTTAAAATATCAGAGAGCTTGCAAAGTGATGAAAAGAATGTGATTATTAAAAATATTTTTTAAATTTATAGCCCTGGATGGTGCGGCTCCATGGATTGAACCATTGGACTTTGAGCCAAAGGGTCACCAGTTGGATTCCCAGTCAGGTCACGTACCTGGGTTGCAGGCCAGGTGCCCAGTAGGGGGCATGCGAGAGGCAACCACACATTGGTGTTTCTCTCCCTCTCTTTCTCCCTTCCCCTCTCTAAAAATAAATAAATAAAATATTTTTTTAAAAATACAACTTTTAAAATGCTTTAGGAGTATTTAGAAACTTGCAGAGGATTCTACAGTATTCACAGTTCAATTATGAGAAAGTGGTGCTAAACATAAAATTTTAGATATCCAGATTTTATGACATTTTCTACTTTTTATTTCACTGAAACAAGAGAACAGAGTAAAACCTGAATATATGTATTTATTTACATATAAATTTATTTATTTTATTGTTTTTCTGATAGAGTCTCTCCCTTTCCTCAATGAGGATGAAAATTTATTGTTGTAGTTGAGTTATATGTCCCTGAATTTGAAGCTAGGAAAAGATTTTAAATTCTGATAAACACTGATGCCTCTTTTCTAGTATTAAAATTAGCGATTGTTCACATAATTATTTTAGCAACCTACTTGCAGAAGGTTTAACTCTTCAAGGTTAAACCTTACTTCATTAGTAGTTATCTCTTTAATAAATGATCCATAAAACATTGACAAGTAATTTCTATAAGTGATAAATTTTGGTTGTTACCACCATCAGTTGCTGTAAAGGTTAATGACAAGCTTGTCATTTCTTTTGGAGTTTCATTAGGCAGATATTGTCTGAAAGGTATTTACAGCACTAACATGTTTACAGAATCAATAGGGATAATGAGGAGCTGCTTTCTTCTGGAAGTGGAAGTAAAATATGGGTGTCATTTTGTTTGTCACATGCCTTGAATCAATGACCTGGGTCTTCCTGAACTAGCTAGCTCTGTCATCAGTCACCCACAGGCAGGCAGAGAAGTTGGTAACTGACATCAAACTGAAGAGATTAAGATGATAGACAAGTAGGTGACACTTTCAGCATGTTTCTGGAAAATAATAGTTTATGGTCACCAGGTAGGAAAAGGGTTATTTTAAGTAGGCCATGATGAATAGCAAAACTAAATTTTTGGCAAACATGTCACCTCATCTTTATTTTCAAAAACAAATTTTAAAAGGTAAAGCATTTCATTATGTAGGACAGTGATCTCACTAAGAGGATTTGGGTTCGAAACTGCTTATTCCTATAGCAAAGCCCCATATGTTTTTGTCTTGGCTTTGATTGGCATTAATTTAGAGCCCTTTAGTTATGTTCAGTGATTTTTAAAACTTGACTCATTAAACAAAAACCTGGAGCTTAAAGGAGATGATAAATCTAAGCTGGGCAAGTATTTTACCTGCATATTTATGAGCTCAATACAGAGGAGCATACTCATATGTTGTCATATTAGCTAATATTAAATCAGTTTCTCATTTAAAAGGAAAATCAACAATGAAAACTGCCGCATTTAGAGACATTTGTCTTGGTTGGTTTGGAAACTTACAGTATCCAAATCCCCCTGTAATGCAAGATGAGGATTTCATATTATTCACAGCTTTATCCCCAAGACTTAGAACAGAGCCAACCTTGGAGTAAGCACTCAGTCAATACTTACTGAATGAGATAAACAGACTTGAATACCAAGAATTTACCACATTTTAATAAAACGCTACCTTTGTGTCAAAAGGGGAGAAAACAATGGCATATTTGCAAACCAAGTGGTTTTTCAGGAAGCCAGGTATTGCAAGCTGAGGGAAAACTATGGATAAAAGGGCTCTGATAGAAAGTTTTACAGATGTCCAGGGGTACGAAAACTTCAGTAGAAAAGGAAAATTCATCATAGTGTGTAATACAGTTTAACTGTTAACAGTCATACCAATGTGAACACTAGCTATTAGTCTAACCAAGATTACAATATGGCTATTAGAAAAATGGATAATGAGAAGGTGTGGGGAAACTTCCCTTTTCATCTTCCATGACAGAAAGTCAGTCGATAAAGCCTAAAACTGAAAGTCAAGAGAAGTAGCACTACAAGCATGAAATTTAAAACAGCAATAAATCCCAAAACAGTTAGCTAAAAGAAATGAAATAGTTGCTTGTGAGGAGGGAGAATGGTGAAACTGCCCATGCGCACGTGTGTGTGTGTGTGTGTGTGTGTGTGTGTGTGTGTGTGTGTGGTACTTCAAATTTCGGTTCTTCAGAAGGCCAGAAGGTGTGTCATATCAAAGTCAGTGGACTAGTCACATCCCATGAACTTGTCGTTGATCATCTCACATTCATATGACCTGTGGGTGCAATAAGGTATGAAGGAACCAACATCGGACCTAGAGCAGGCCCATATCCACTGTGCGTATTACTGTGTGTATTTGCTCTACTGCCAAATTGATGATAAATGTGACAAAATCATAGACTGTGAAAATGTATCAGCTAATTACAAAACAATAGACGTAATCTCTGTAAGACAGTGGGAACTTAAAGACCTGATTGAATTCTTTCACTTTGCCATTGAAGAAACCAAGGGGCCAAGAAGAGACATTTTCCAAGACTGGGATGAGAAAACAGTCTATCACTTCTTAAGTCTTTCCATACAAGTCGTTCACTTACTTCCTGATGGATTTCCTTTGGAATGCAATTGTTCAAGATCCATTGCTGTGGACTGAATTGTGTCCCCACAAAATTCATATGTTGAAGCCCCAACTCCCTGGGTGATGAAAGTGGTGACAAGGCTTTGGGGACGTAATTACATTTACATAAGATCATGGGTCTGGGGCCTAAGATAGCATTAGTATCCTTATAAGAAGAGAAACCAAAGAGCTCCCTTTCTTCTTCTCTCTCTCTCTCTCTTCCTTTCTCCTCCTCCACCCCTCTCTGCCACATGATGCTGCAGCAAGAAGATGGCCCTCTGCAAGCTGGGCAGAGAGCCTTAGAGTTTCTGCCTCAGAGAGTTCAGATGGAAAGGCCTCTTCAGAAACGGAATCTCAACATATTCATCTTAGCCTATTTGAATTGAGTATGGAGATAGGGAAGATCCAAGCAAAAATGTGTTTGGATTTCCCACCACGCCTCACTGTTTCTGGGTTGCCTAGCAAGAATTTGTTTACCACAGGCTATCTGAGAATTCCTGCATTCTCTTTGAAATCCCAAGCCCCAAACCCCCTTCTTCTTTGTCCAAAATGGCACCTCAACTGCCCAATGTGTCTTCAAATCTCATGTCTTATGGTACCCCAAAATATACACCTGGAATAAATTTTAGACATTTTATCCTGTTAATCTTTCTCAGGTTAATTTGATTAATTATTAATCCAGCTAGTAGATCTTGAAGGGAGGAAAGTTATATTTTGCGCCCCCATAAGGCCTTGACAAAAAATTGAAATGAGTAATGACTTTCATAGAATTCATGATGGATTTTTACATAATTCTTACTGTGGCCTTCAATCATTTATTTTTATCCTTGGAAGGTCTTGATTAATTTTTAATCAAATAAAAATTGAATAACAAAAATAATATTCAATAAATCAGTTGTTTGTTCAAACTAACTTTAATCTTCAAGCTCAGCTTTCTCTCTGCTTTATAAGTAACAGTTGTTACCTATAGCTGTCCCTCACTTGTATTTTTCTCTCCATGTTTTTTATTGTTGTTCAAGGACAGTCGTCTCCATTTTCCCACCACCACTTTCCCCTGCCCCACGCCCAACTCCCACCCTCAATCCTTCCCCTTTTTGGTTTTTTTCACAGGTCCTTTTAATACCATCCTCCTGATGTTCTGACATAACATGTAATAAGCCTAATGCAATCTAAATGATAAGTATGGTTTCACTTTAAATGCATTTAAAAATACATTTCCACTTACATGCAAAAAAGTATAAAGCTTCTGCAGAGATACAAATAACCTCAAGGGCTTCCTATTTCGTACGTTTAAGTGTGAGCTACAGAAAAACTCCAATGGATAATGTTTCCATCAGCAGTAGATAGAAATTTTTCAACATTTTCCTTGAAAACAATGTTCTGAAGTATCTAAGTATAACTTCAAATTATAAAACTCTCTGTAATGAAAAAGTAATTTTAACCAACACTGTGGAGTGATGCCTTTTAAAATTCAGCAAAAGTTCAATCTCGAACTACCTTGAAGTCAGTGATAACAGCTTCAAAGGTCACACTTCACTGTTAACAGGGTACTTTACAACCATAATCTTCTGGAGATGAATGAGACCTTTGAAATTACACAGGCCCATTTTACAGAAGAGGATATCAATCATTAGATTATGAGAAATATGCTATTTTTAATTTGTGTACAGAGGAATATTTGTGAACAAAATGGCTGTGAAATTGATACCCAAAATGATTTGATGAGTGGTAAGGGCAACCCGCTAATTCAGTTAACAAATAAATCACATTAGAGAAACATCAAATTTTTTCTCAAAATATATTGTATTTTTTAACAATTTACTGTTTTTTTAATCATGAAGTCCAGATCTGTTTATCTGTTGTACACCAAACAATTTCTCAATCAACCGTCATGATTAATTCTTTGAAATCCTATGATGTTTAGTTCTATCAACATATGACACAGATTTTTAAAGGGTACTAGAAGGGAAGCCTACAGGCCTAAATTATAGACTGAGTTCTGTCAATAATTCCCATGGTCAGGTAATTGGACACAGCTCTGGCTTCACTTCCTTTTCTGTGAAGCACAAGGGTGAGTCTAAAGACCTCTGAAATCCCTTCCAAATTTCACATTCTATCATTCCATTATTTTTATCTCTACTTTTTAAAAAACCACATTGTGTGTGTCTGTCAACATACATATATATCATCCCTTTTTATGTTTTTCTTTCTAGAATTCTGCTGTTTCTATAGAGTAGCTATCATTTAAAGAAGAAATTCATTCAAAGTAAAGAACTTAGCTTCTAGGATATGTCATTTTGTTATCATGCGCCTCCCTGCTTGTTTTCACATTCACATTAAACAGCTGAAATACAGCCAACAGCAATGCCAGGACTAGAAAAGGAATGTGAAGAAATTAAGGAAATGTGCAATAGATTGCAGTCTTAAGCTATAAAAGTATGTTAAATCTCAAGAAAACAGCTTTTTTTTTTAAATCTGATGTTGCCTTGTTGCCATATGGTCTGTATCTGGCACTTCATGATAGCAGGCAGCCCACTTCTTATCATTATTATTGTGAACAGCGGGATGTAAATGGCACGACCTGAACCAGCTGGGCACGAAGGTGTTAACTCCCGCAGTACTTAACTAGAATGCACACCATATGCATGTGTGTAATTAGCCTTATGCTTTTCATGCCCCGACCTTGAGTCTTTTTCTTCTTTTAAAAGATGTTATAATTTAGTTTTGTGTTTTTGCAATGATACCGTTTTTTTCTCAATTGAGAAATCTTAGTTATTTTTTTTCAGTCATCGCCCTCTTATCTGAGTTCATCACTAGGAGAGAAAAATCGCTCCACATTATCTTGAGAAACATTTGGATGAGCTATCCGTCATCAACTGAAATTAACTTGAACATGTCTCCAATGAGATGAAGAACATTTAGGCATGCCAGCTGGAAGGCATTTACAGTTTCATTTTTCCAACTTCCTCGGAAAATCTTTCCTGTGCACATCTGTGAAGGTTTCATAATGATTAGAGTGATGGGAGCTTTGTGTGGCACGAGGGCACTCAGAGCCATTTAAACCACCCCGAAGTGTCAGAAACGCACCCAAAAATTAAGAGCAAGAAGCTTTACAATTCGCACATTGCAGCTCTGCCCTCTGGCTCATGATTGATTTAAAGGCGACTGCCAACTTTCTAAAAGGCAGCTCAGAGCATGCAAAACCTCTTTAGTGTAGTTTTCATCCATTAGTTTTAAAACTGAAAGGATCCTTCAAATCACCTGGTCCAACCCTATAATACTATAATTTCACACGCCCACCTTGTGACAATGTGAGGACGAAGCTCCCTTCTCCAAGTACAATGCTGTTTCTACTACATGCAGGGTGATTTCCTTGTTTCCAAAATTATAAATATATGAATTATGTCGATAGATTGTTTTCACATGTCAAGACTTTCATGAGTCATGATTATAAACCAAAGGTGATGTGTAAAGCAGTATAAATATACCTTTAACAGCACAGGAAAAGTACCTTTGGTCACAGTGAAAACTGCACTCGTCCTGTGGTAGATAGGCTTTCTAGTACACATGTTGCTATTTTGTTGCAAACAATGATCCAAAATTTTTAAATATTGTAAAAAATAAGAAAATTAGTATTTGATAGCTTTAATTATGGCAATATTCCAACTCAGATCTTTTTTGGAATTAGTTTCTGTTTAAGGAAAAAAGGAATTTAGCATCACCTTTTAAAAATCACATTGTAATGATTGTGAAGAGCCTCAAAAGTTAATGTGTTCTTTCCCCTGCTTCTAGGAATTCCCATACTTAAACGATTCCAGATGCATAAGAATCTACTATGTTTTTAAATGGGTTTTCTAAATAGCTTTTTTTTTTTTTTGGAATTTTTAAAACCTAATGAAGCTTTATAACATAATGAAATCATATCTGGACTCAAATCCCACCCCCATCATTTACGGGCCACATGATGTGGGGGAAAGCTCTTTAACCTTCAATTTCCCCCAACGAATGGGAAAATATAAACAGTCAGCTCAGAGAGCTATGATGAAGATTAACTGATAACACCCTAGCTTGGAACCTAGTGCAAGAGTTGCTCAAAAAATGGTAATTCCCTGTTCACTGCTCAAAAATCTTTTTTTTTTTTTAAACACATCATCTGACTTTTTGCTGAGCACACAGGAATCACAATACCTGAACACATACCTTGGGAAAGCAAAAGCAATATTACATGCGGTGCTGCCCTCAGAGTTAGGAAGACAAGGCATCAATGTTCAGGAACAAAGCAACCAGTATAGGTTGCTGATTGGAACCGAACGGATCGAGCCGACACCTGACAGATGAGAATGCTATCTAACCGGAAGCTGGATTAGTCAGGGAGACTTGAAAGACATCTAGCCTCATCTTTACGAAATGAACAGAATTAAACAATATTCACGGAAGTAGAGCAAAGATGACTGGGTTGGGGCAGAGAAAGAACAAAGGCCTACTGGGCTAATAATCTATGGAATTTGAACTGTTGCTATTCGCAACCTAACTGGAGGGGAAGTTCATATGGAACATATATAGTTAGGCATCATCATTGTGAAAAGCTCTAAAAGGGGTAATGGAGGAGCCATGTCCTAGATATTACTAGATCATCCTGATTTCAAATAATTCCTTAGTTTTACTCACGAATTAGGTTTTAAAAAATTGTACCTAGCTACATTCACTGCCCCACACACTAAAATTTTTCACCCTCAGTATATATCTCTATGTATTGTCAGTGGCAATGCAAATGGTACGGCCACTGTGGAACATGGTTTGATGGTTCCTTAAAAAAAAAAAGTTAAAGTTACCATATGACCCAGCAATTCCACTCCAAGGTACGTACTCAAGGGAATTGAAAACAAATGTTCATATATATTCATGGCAGCAACAGTTCTCATAGCCTAACAGTAGAAACAGCCTAAATGTCCGTCAGCCGACGACTGGATAAACAAAAGACAGTATAGCCATGCAATGGGGTGCTCGGCCATAAACAGGAGTGACGTAGTCATGGACACGTCAACAGGAAGGGCCCTTGGAGACATGGTGCTAAATGAAAGAAACCAGGCACAAAAGGCCACATATTGAATCATTCTATTCCTATCAAATGCCCAAAAGAGGCAAATCCATGGAGACAGAAAGTAGATCAGTGGTTACCTGGAGCTGGTGAGGGAGGAAAATGGGAAGTGATGGCTAATGGGAACAGGGTTTCTCTTGGGATCAACGAAAATATTCCACTATTAGATAATGGTGATCAATGCACACCCTTGTGAAAATACTAAAAACCACTTAGCTCTACAATTTAAAATGGGGAATCTTGTTATATACTGTATCTCAGTTTTTAAAAATAGAATTCCAATATAAAGAGCAAATAAAACCCATTTATTCTCCACGAAGCTCCTGGCCACCCGGCAACTCGGCCTCTCCGCCGTTTGTCTGCGTTCACTGACGCTGCTTTGGGTCCCTCGCACGGGCCCAAACGAGTTTGAAAACCATTCCCATAAACCTGGAAAATACTAGTGTTCAATAGGTGGCTTCTAAGAGTGCTCAACACCCCTGCAAGCAAAATCTTTATTCAGTCATAATTACTGGTTTTTGTTTGGATAATATGATCACCCTATCTAAAAGAAAAGAGGTAATTAAAATCATATTTTTAAAGAGCCTTTCAAAAGTGATTTCTCACAAAGTTATTGAGAATAAGAATAAATGAAGGAGTGAATTTCTCCTAAAGACATTACTCAGTATCTAATTCTTGTTTTAGACAGAAAATCAACTAACAGTTTTTGAGCTGCTGGTACTGAAATAAGCCTAAAATATATGTACACACATGAGCTTGCTGAAACAAAATGGAATATATTTTTTATGACAGTCTGAAGGGTTGAGGGGGAAGGCAAGGTGGTACCTACGAGTTGAGGTTGTCTGTCACATTCCAAGAAATACAAAGAACAAGAGAACATGTGTTCACCACCAAGCCATTTTCCTTGCCCAAATAAAAAAGTATTTCTTACCTTCACAATTCAAATATAGCATGGAGAATTCACAAATGAATGTATGCTTTCAGCCATGAAAATAGAATTTTATATTAGTGTTTACAAGTAGAATTATGAAGGCTGGCATATAATGTGGCAAGTGGAACTAAAGGCACAAATTATAGCAAAGTACATATGATTATAAAGATAGTAGTTCCCAAAATTGATTATAGTAGAGTTTTGTGTGTGTGCGCGCATGTGTGTGTGTTATTATTGCATTTGTAACTAAATAGCAACTTTTTCTTCTATTTGGTGTGTGCACAAATGTGTATCATATTGAGTCGTCTATCCAGTACCATTAACGTTTATTTATATGCTGCAAAGCTCCTAGAGATTTGTCTTTTTAGTAAGTATTTTTCTCTTTTACATTGGGAATATTACAGCATGACTTTCAGGTCTACATTACACTCCCCGTTTGGAAGACTTGAAAAGATCTACTCTCTACATCAGTAAATATGGAAGGTGCAAGCGAGTAACACATGCTGAGTATAAGCTGGCACTGTGCTGGGCACCTTTCATGTATCATCTCATTTAATGCTCACAGTCCTAGAAGAATAGTTTTACTATCAGCACCATTACAGAGATAAGAAAAGTAAGATGTAGAACAATTAAGAAACTTGTCCAAGTGCAGTGGTAATTACCGGTGCCAGAATTCTAATCTAAGTTTAACCTGATTGCAAAGTCAGTGACACTAAAACCCTTCATTATACATGGCTCATTCCAGAAATTGCAATGGAATTTTTAGATACATTTTTTCTCCTAAAAAAGGAAAAGGAAAACATAATGGAATATTTGAAGCCTGATAACTGCATTTTTGGCCTTCTTAACATCAGGATGGGTAAGACACAGAGATGTGAAAAAATAGATACCTATTAAAAACTGGTCAAAAGTAAAAAAAAGTACAAAAATGTACACATTGGTGATAGTGAGTGGGCCAAAAAAAAAATGAAAGAGTCATCAAGATATGGATCGATAAGACATTTAAGAAGGGTTCCATGTAAATGATTCTTGTTTGGAAAAATAAAAACAAAAACAAAAACATTGCTTTACAAAGTGCTTTGGGAAAAAGCATTGTCAGGGAAGGGAGAACATTTTGTGGGGTGGGGGTTGGGGGTTGGGGACAGTGAGTGGTGAGGAGCTATCATTAGTTTTTTCAGGGGAAAAATAAGAAAAGCATTAGTCTGTCACCACTGGAGACTTTCCTATTGGAGATACGAAGATTTGTCCAGCCTGCTTTAAGGGAGGGGTGTTCTTTGAGGAAGCCAAGCAGTGCACTGAAAATATGAGCCAAATACATCTGGAAAGCAGTTTGCTTCAGCAACCACGAGCAATATCAACTTGACCACCAGCAAGGTCCAGCCACTATAATGGAGACATTTGTGTGTATTCTAATATGATCATGACAAGCCTGACAAAGCAATATACGTTTCAGTATACCAGTGATTTAGCAGTTCTATGACTTGTTAGCTCATGAAACAAAAAACACCAAGTGTCAACATAGTAAAGTGAAAAATGAAGTGGACTTGTGGCTCTGAGTGGAATTTCTGCCACTTACCATGACCCCTTAGCCGAGGTCTTCCTCTCTCCAAGCCTGTTGGCAATAAGTGAGCATTGTCCAGAAAGTCTTTGCGGCACAACTACTCAGCACTTGATCCCATAGTTAGCATTGGGAGAATTAGGAGTAAGACAGAGCCCACACCTCTTCCAGGTCTAGGAAAATCTATGATCTTACTCTAGGAAATTGAAACACTGACTACCGATCAAGTTAGCACTTCATTATTCTTAGTCGAGACATCAGACCTCATCAGCAATGCCCACTACAGTGGAGAAATGTTTATTCTTCTTTGTGAAGAATGTAAGGACCCTGTTCAGCAGTTGCATTGCCTCAGGAAAACCCATGAGAAAGTTCTAGGAATTCAGGATTTCAGTTTGATGGACTAAATTAAGTATCGTTCCCATCTTTCCATGCTTAATGGTTAACAAAGGCCTCTAAACTCGGACTACTTGGGTTGACATTCCTGCTCTGCCACTTACAAACTGTTGATTTGTGGCAAATATGCCTTGATTTTTCTCATCTCTAAAATAAAAATCATGAACACATTGTTGTCAAAATTAATACATGTAAAACTTTAGAAGCATGTCTTACATATGTGTTAGCTCTTAAAATTAACCTCTACGCACAGATCACTAAGACGCAGGATCCAGGAGATACTAAAATAACTGTAGGGAGTGATTGATTTGTCTTTGCAACAAGCCTCTAAACACAGATTAGATAAATATTCAAATTACAACTTATCATGGATGGCAAGCCATGGAAATATATTTCTGACATGAGACAAAACCAAGAACAGAAGATGTTGCTATACATGACTAGGTGTTTTATAATATAATTAATACAAATATATTTATATGTGTATGTCTTTAGTCACAGATAAATGGCACACTTGCTTAAGCTGAATATTATTTTGTGCTCTTTTAAACAAAATCTAATAGTCCTTTCCTTCAATACTTAGTTGTCATAACTTCCCCATCCCTGCCAAATGACAAAGCAATATCAAAACACTTGATTAAAATCAACAATATTCATCTAAAAATATATTTTTTAAAAGCAAAAGGAGCAAAAAGTGGCAATTCAAGAGGAAAAAGAAACAAGGTTATTATTTGGCCTTTTTTTTTTCAGTTTCTGTTTGAAACATTGAACGCTATTTAACCTTTAGATTTAGCTTCTTATTGAACTTGTCCAGAGAGCAGAAAGCAGTTCTATCATCATATTTTACATGCTCTACACCTTGACATGTTACTCCTGTCTAATATATTAACATTCATAAACTTTAACCCTGTACTTCTAAAGAAGAAAACTGCCCTCCAGTTAATGCCCTATAGATTTGCACACCTATCTGTTATTTTCAAAGAACACCTCCAATGGATAATTAGTTGAATACATAAACACTATTAGCTTTATCCCCATTATAAGTGACTTCACCACATTTCGTTCTTTCCTCTTCTAAGTTTTTAGTATGGAACTTATGTTTAAGATTTTTATTTCTGTGTACAACTCCCATGTTAACCTAGCAACTGTAAGGCATGATGGGATGTCACAATGTGTCCAGTAAAATCTTCCACCAAAAGGATTGAGTGGACAGATAAAATCAAAATTTACAATTTACCACATTAAACACCTGGTGTTTTACAACCCCCTTCAGCATATGAAAATCCCTGTAAAGGCAGCATTAACTTATTACAGGTTTAACTTTTCCAGCTCACTGTCTTCTTAAGCTCTTCAATTATAGAAGCTTTTCTTGACGCACCTATTAATATTTTATAGAACTCGTGTCCTATAGAACACATCTTGGGACATATAATGACAAACACAGAGCAGCACTTCACATATCCAACAAAGCTCACTTCTAAAGTGCAAAGCGCAGACCTAGAAGCGCAAGGAGGTCTCTGAAGCGGCTATGAGTGAAGTAGCTGGGACAAGGCACACGAGGCCGTCTGTGAAGGAGTTTCCTCAGCCCTCACCCAGGCCGCTGTCTCCTGGAGGCGCGCAGAGGGGAGACCGGACAACAGCCTGCAGACCTTCGCTAGAGCACAGGGCGGCGAGACTGGGCCAGTCAGGGAAGACAGGCCTACGCAACACACTGGACTTTGGGGCTACATTACTGCATTAAAAGCCAAAAGAATTTCTATTAATAATGCTAAAACTAATTTTTCCAGAAGAAGTCATGTTCAATATATCACTCCCCAAGTATATACAGAAACATAAAATATATTTCAGAAAAAAAATCTTTGAAACACTAAAACTTAAAAGTTTGCATGCTTAAGAAAATTCATCTTTAGGAGACACCTTAATCACAAATGATGGGAGAAACTTCCTCCTAACTTTTATGGTGATTTTCTTACCCTGGGAAGATGAATTGTGGGAATCATACTAAATATGTGTTGACTTAGACCCTGAATATAATCAGTTTAGAATGTACGGTTTTAAGTAAATGAGTAGGGAAAGCTTGGCATCCATCCACAGATGCTAACCACAGAAATGCTTTACTTCCTGAGTTATTAAACTAATCTGCACTAAACGAGATGTTTTCTCCAATAAAAAGTAGCTTGCCCCTTTTCTCACTTCTGATGAATTAGATACAGAATATGGTTGTCAGAACCAGCAAACAAAAGCACGTGGTGCACAGTCAAGCTGGAATTTCTCTGAATTTCTCTACAGGCCTAATTTAACTAGGTGTCATGTGTTTTTCATCTGGTAACTCTACTCCAGGTATAAAATATACAATGGACATGAAAAACTATAAGGAAACGAGTCTCCAAGTTCATAGGGCACCTTGGGGCAGATGAACAACTAAGTTGTTGAATGTTTTAACACAGAAATAGGGAAAAATAAATTCTAACATTGCTAAACCCTGGCCACTGGTAAAGCCTCAGCACAATTTTTTTTCAGGTGACACCGTGAAACCAAACTTTATTATGTCCTCAGGACAGGAATCTTTGCCAAAGACCAAGCAATGGCCAAGCTGTGGTCCTAGAGAAATGACTACCATAGCCTCAGTTTCTGTTGACAACCAACTTGGGAGAAGGAATTCAGTTAGAAAAATCCCTGGGAACATAGGTGGGGATGTAGGACTGCTTTTTTCTTCATTACAATAAATATACTTCTGTTTCGAGAGCCTGGGTGTATGACCAGTGAGTTTGTCTACTCAGGTGTGTGGAGTAGGGTGGAAACAGTTAGATATTCTCATGAGCTTGGATAGAGACTATGACTTAAACTGAGTAAAAACTCCCGGAGTAACCAAAGTCACAGTGTCTGCAATCCAGGTGAAAACAAGTGACCACATAGGTCCGTCTGACACCATGGACACCAAGATTCTGCCTAAGACTAGATACTTGAATAGAATCACGCTCTTGGGAAAATTACCTCAGGGACCTCACCTGTAAAATGGATATAAAAGGGGCACTTACCTCATAAAGTTGTCCTGAAGATTTAATATGGACCTAGAACAAGGCCTGTCTATAACAGGTCTTCGATGAATGCCACTCATTTTCACAATCAGATTTTCTTCTGTTTTATTTTCTGTTCAACCTGGATCTTTTCCAGAAAAGAGAACAGATTGTCCAAAGCCAAAGTGACTTTTTTAAAGCAACAAAATCATTTGCAGGATTGAACTCACTAAAATGTTTTCTATTCCCATGGCCTGAGATATTTAGTATTTAGCTTCAGAAGAATTTTCACAGAAAATGATTTAGGCTTTCAAAAATAATTTTTTTTAGGTTTTATTTAGTTATTTTTAGAAAGAGGGGAAGGGAGGGAGAAAGAGAGGGAGACAAACATCGGTGTGACAGAGAAACATCAATCAGTTGCCTCTCTCCCGCTGGCTGACCAGAGACTGAACCCATAACTGAGGAAATGTGCCCTGATCAGGGATCAAACCAGCAACCTTTCAGTTTGCAGGATGACACCCGACCAACTGAGCCACACACGTCAGGGCAGGTTTTCGAATATGTTTAAAGCCTTGAATATTAATATTTCAATGTCCTCACTAAATAGAGGCTGCATCTTTCCTTCAAGTCGTGTTAGACAACAAACTAGCCCCTGCACTCACAGAGGTCAAGGAGAGATCAAGGAAAAAGGCAACTCACTCTAGATTGGTAGGTGGCAGTTTTAATTAGAAAAAGAACTTACTTACGAGGCTTGTCTGGGGTGGCTAGATCTCCCCACCCAACTGCCAGAATCTCAGAAGTTTGTACAGAGGTCTTAGCAGGGTTCAGTCACGTACATGGTGCAGAAACTCTCACCAACACATCACTCTCCCAAGACTGTTTCACTGAAACAGCTCCTAGTGTGGGAACGGTGTGCAGAGCATGCATTCCAAGGACTGGGGGAGGGGTGTGAAGTATGGGATTGCCTGGCTCCAGCTTTCAGGTCAGCTGGTGGTTATGTCCTCTCATTACCTCTTACAACAAACTGGAGCAACCCCATAGCCCAGAGGGGCTTCCAAGTTAGTTGTCAAGTTAGAATCAGGACTAGAATTCCTGATTTGGACTGCCCTGAATTCTCAGATAACGAGATGCACCGATCTCTCCGCAAGCTGGGTGAGTCAGAGGTAGTCTTTGGGTGGACCATGGACCCCCACTTCCTGAATGAAATGTCTCTGCCCCTTTCCCTCCCACCATGTCTCCCCTCTGGGTTGCAGTGACTGAGTTAACTCAACCTGGGTGAGTGCCAGGAAGAGCGTAGACGCTTTTTTATGCTGTTGCTTAATGTGGGGTATTTAAGAAGGACTCTTACAAATTATCTAGTCTCACTTAGTATTAGTTGGCACCCTCTTAAGTTGAAGAAATAGTAAGTACTGTGACTTTTATTCATTTCTTATTTCTGAGATGCCTTTTATTAAACATTGCCTGACATTGTTGTCGTTGGAAATCAGGCTCTTCCATGGGATCATGAGGAAAGCATTCCAAGGACCCAATGCACAGGAAATTATGATGTGGTAAGATGGTTTATTCAGATGGAAATCTGCCCCTGGGTTTCCAATTTCCCATCTCCCTTCTTCCCGCCATGGAAAAACTCCAACCATGTCCTCAGCAAGGCCAAAACAAAGTCCAGTGTTCAGAGTTTCTGCTTCATATTAAAGCTTAGACTAGTCCAGCCCATAGATGGCAGCCAAGTGGTCTCTGTCCCCATCCAGCTAGCTTAGGTTATGTTCTCGGCTGTGCTGCTGTATCCCAGCAGATTTTGGAATCCGTGCACCTTCCAGCCACGCTGCTGCTAAGTTTACATGGCTATGGACGGAGAATGTGCAAGTGCACGAGTAGAGTGTGGGTCACAGAGTGAGAGGGAGAGAGAGAGACCACGCGCACTCTTCTTCATTCCTCTGGGACTATAGCATCTTGGGATGGACTCGGCACTTTTTCAAAGTAACCAATTGACTTTCCAAGCTTTTGAGGGCTTTTGATAAGCCCATCCCCTATTTAGACTCTATGGTCAAGCACCTCCTCCTACCCCTCCTACCCCCTCCTTCAATAATCCATACTGGAGGTTGGAAGGGAGGAGTGTTCATCCCCATGGTGGAGCAATGCTATAATTCCCTGGGATGTGTGAAGCTGTAAGTTCCCGGCTAAGCAAACAGGCTTGTGCTCCCAAGTTTATTAAACTCAATGTTAAATTCCCTTTGCTCTCTTTCTTATTAAGAACTAGTTTACTACCTATGCTACCAACATCTTTTAAAACCTAATTAGGAGTAGTTGAATGATTTAATGGAGAGCTCATCATCCTTTTTTTCCCCTCTCATACTCTCATTTTTCTGTAGTCAAAGTTCTAAAATTGGGACTTCAGCATCAGTGCACCTCTTGACACAGAAGGTCAAGCCCTTACCCATTCTACTGTGGCACTCCATTATTCATTTAGATTGGCAGTCCTCTTAATTAACACCTTGTCTGTATTTACTGCAGAAGTCCAGCATTGGGAGCTAATACCAAAAATGTAGTTTCTTTCATGTGAATTTGCCACATTCAAAACAGAAGTGTTTTTAACCTAAGACGTTAGTCTAACAATGTCTTGAAAATGCACTGGAAAGTTATGTCTTCCAATTATTTAATTATTAAATATCCTCATTATTCTAGACAGAATGACTTTTATTATTTTTCATTGCTAGTAATTTACATGGGGAAAAGGCAAGTAAACAAATGTGCACGGTGTTGTTGAAATGAGAAGCTACAAAGGTAAGATGGATACAGGTATTGTTTATACTTTCAAGCTGCCTAGGAGAATATTCACTATGCAGAAAGAAATTACACATTTAACATGTTATTCCAGCATTAAAGATACAATTGAGTAATTAAAATAGTGATATGCTTTCTTTGAGTCACTCATACAATAAATTTTAATAGCACATTATTTGAAAGAGGTGCAAATAGCAGCCAGGGAAGAGATAACTGGAAAAGTATTTTCTTTTTTGCTGTTGGTTCCTGCCCTCAGGATATTCACACCTTAGTGCATCCCCTTTAACTCTACAGTATTCATAACATGCCATGTGTCTCACAGGTATTAAGATATTAATGGCCACCTAATCCTCCTAATTAGCTTGACTGATTGCTGGGGGTCAGAGCAACATCAGGAGTCTGGCAATGTTACTTGCAGACTGACACTTTATTGTTTTGTTTATCACTTATTAATTACTGTTAACTATCATGTCAGGGTGATCTATTTCAAGAAAGTCATTACCATTAGTGTACTTTGTCTGTACATGTGATTTTTGTCTCCTTTTGTATGATTTTTTATTTGCTCATATATAACACAACAACTTTTTCAGATCCAGCGACAAGAATGTAGTGTTTGGGAACAATTTTGAGTTGTAGAACAAATATATTTCTGTCTTGCAAAATAATATATTGGTAACATTGTGTCAAAGCAAAATGATGACAGTTAATAGAATGACCTTTGCTGGGTTCCATTCACTAGAACAGAAATTTTCTTGTAAGGAATTCAAGGCACCCCGTATTTACAAACCTTGAAATACATGAGAGTGTTACCTTCGTTCTTTCTCAGAAGCAAGAAAGTCTTTTATGATGAAGTCATTTTACTGATTCATGATTTTACTGAATCAAAAATTGATTTCCGTTCTATAATTACTTGGGATAGTTGTCAAGGATTCTTCTTAACA